>JAPDFK010000233.1:0-74891 GCA_027569635.1 Lasiosphaeriaceae sp. G1095 | reverse complement strand
CCCTGTCCCCACACCACCCACTTCCGTATTTTGTCAAAAAACCAAAAACCCCCCAACCCCCCCGCCGTTTCTCCACCAACCCCAAAAACCAACCCCAAAACGCGACGAGCGGTTACAGTAACAAACCTTCCTCCCCCCCCCCCCCCACCAACAAACCCACCCCCCCCCCCCCCCCCCCCCCGCCTCCATCCTGACAACGTGATCTTCGTTATTACCTAGTCTCGACCCTGTTTCTTTGGGAGCGTATCACCTCGGCCTGGCACAATAACGAAGCCCCGTCCCAGACCGTCAGAAGACTCAGACTCCCATGCGGTCTCGATACCGGTTTGAGACCGAGTCGTATCGTTTTTCAGTGCCAAAACTACCAACCCGGGGAGAAGACAAAGGGCAAAGTTATGGTTGCCGAGAATGTCAAAATGATTTTGTCCAGGGATGGCCCAAAAATTAATTAGCGATCGTTTCTCGTTTGCCGAACTAAGTGAGGGTTCCGTCTTGTATCTTTTATCCTCAATGTGTATATGGCACGCGTTTTATTCAGTGGAACGGTGGAAAGGGCAATTGGTGCAGGAAAGCTCTAATGCCTGAACTGCCTGAGGGAGCTAGAGCCTCAGATGGAGGGAGGTATTCACTTGCTCGTATTATACCTAAGATTTGCCCTTGCAATTGATGACTTTGTTGTTTGCAACGTAGGTGCACTGGCTATAGTCATCGTGGAGAAATGAGACCGAGGGCCGAAGTCGCTAAAGTAGACAGGTTAGAGATTGTGATGTCTCTCACGGTATGCCAAGTTCATTTACCTACCCATACCTGCGCTGTTGTTATGTACAAAGATAATTATTTACACACAAGTAACAGTGAACTTAAAAAAAAGGTGGAACGTCCCATGTCGTTCGTTCGTTAGCATCCTAGGCAGTATTTGTCCACGATTGTCCTGTCCAGGCACAAATTCGCCTCTAGTTAGTAACCAGTCGGTATTACACTAACAAATTTGACAAAGGATCAGGGCATAGATTTACCCATCCCACACTGGACCTCCTGGAATGATGTAATTCTGTTGTGGGTTCTGTCAGCGCCGCCGTGTCATATAATGCGAGTTCGTCTCGGCGGACTCACGGTTGTGTTCGACTCGTAAACATTAATATTGATAGATGGGTCTTTAATGATCCAAGCCGTCAGCAACTTTCCCAAACTGCAAAACTCATAAAAGCGGAGGCGGGCAAGTTTACCATTCTTATCATACGCGCCGGGGAATTTCTTCAAGTACTCCTTGGCCGGGACTGCCGTGCCGGACCCAGAGATATTCAGGTGCGCGCACTCGGGGTAGAACTGCGGCTTGTTCTCAATGTGGATCGACAAGATCTCGTGGCGGATCAAGTACAGGCCCGGGCGGAGGCTGGCGGGGATGGTGACGGGCCACAGGTCCGGACTCCCATCCCAGTGTTGAAACTCCTTCTGGTACCACATGCCCTCGGCGAGATTGGGCCCCTCGAGCAGGCCCGATTCCCAGATCTTGAACCACTCGACCTTGTTGACGTCGACGGCGCTGCAGTCGTGACCATCGGTCCCGTCACCGCAGTACGCCAGCCACGCCGTCATGGGACCCACGGGATGGAGCCAGTACCAGTAGACGGCGGTGATGTTCTCGCCGGCCCGTATCGGGATGTACGATGATACCGGGGCGCCCGGCTTATTGCATGCCATGTACTTGTCGTCGACGCTGAAGATGGGGTCGATCGAGGCCCAGGGGCGCTGCACCATCCATGACTGCCCGATCTGGTCCGCTGCCGGTGTATCCGGGTCGTATCTGTTTCCCTCACACACTTCGCATCAGTGACCCAAATATCGATATCTCCGCAATGCCGAGTGTTCCGTACCCTCTGTACCAAGTCTCGCCCACCGTGTAGTTGGCTATGCCGCCGTGTGCAAGCGCCGGCCTGGGCAGCGCTGCCAAGACCGCCAAGAGAAGCGGTACTATGACGCCGGCCATGTCTGTCAAAGGGGGAAGGCTTGGGTGCCCTTGGAGAGGTGGGATGCTGGGGGCTACGGGAGGTATATCATGTGCGAGCGACTCGTCACGGTGCCGGGAGCGATATTGCAACCTCAGCCGAACATTAATCACAGGTGCTAGCCAGCAAATTCCTCAGCTGGGGATTTGGAGAAGAACGCCAAAGAAGCTAAATTTCTGCGCCTATGTGGTAGTGAATACAGTGGGACGACTTCATCCAGGCTTGTCATCTGTGAGCGTGCATACTTGCGCACCACCTTCCTGGGACCGAGAAAAGTAACGGGAGCGTGGACCATAGGGGGCCATCAAGCCATGGGGACGCTCGTGCATATTTCTCCGCATACCAATCTACATATAAAGACGACGGTTACGAGCCAGCTAGCCATCTATATGTACGGCTATATGAGTGGCCGACTGCCGTGCACGAGATATGCTTCCTCGGCACAGGGCTGGGGGTGCCGTATGTGTAAATGGAAACATAGAGGGTGATCTCTAGGGTGTGAGATGGTCGCGTCGGAGGGAAGACCAGCGGGTGGCACGACAATGGCCAACATCAAAGATTCTATCATCTAGAAGGCCAAAAAAGACAAGGGATGTAGGCTGAAGAGGGACATGTGAGCCCGCTATGCAACGTCAAAGAAGGACCTCGTTTTGGGCGCCCGGTGCTTCGAAGCGCCCTGAATCAATTGGTGGAATTTGGGACTCAAATTGTGTTAGCCGGGATAGGGGCGGCATCGAATTTTGCCGCGACGCTTCCTCCGCGCACAATGCCAGACGTCATTCGTGGGGTGCATCGCAGTTTGGTTGACATGACTTTGTTCGGTCGACAGGACTCTGTCTGGGTTGAGGAAAACGGTGAGAAAGTGAACCAAGTCAGGCCAATTCCTCTGGTTTCCGGCCGCTGCACTGCTCCCAAGTGTTCGATGATAAAACTGGAACGTGGAATCTTCCAAGTTGGTCCTGTCTCAACTTCGAGATCAGTCCAAACATAGAAAATGAGATGATGGCTAGGGATTTTTACGAGAGGAAGTGGAGGTAAAGATTTGAAATAGGGCAAAGGCAGTCAGTGTATTTGATCAAGCCAATAGTTGGTTGTACATCGACAATTGGGGCTTAGTGCCCTGCTTGCCCGTCACCGCGTTGTGTTTGGTGGGGGAACGGCGAGAAGCAAAGGCTGGGCATGGACTAGAAAAGGGGCAAAGGAAAGAAAAAACAATATATCATGATAATAAAAGAGAAAAAAAAAAGATTGGGACGAAGACGGCTCCGCATCCCCGCAATCCAGCTTCCTTCTCCACGATCGGGGCCGGGGGAGCCGTTGCTGCATTCAGTAGTGGCCCCGTCAATATCGCGAATCGGCAGCTGTATTGGGGTCCGAAAGGACAATACCACGTCCTGTATCATGTTTGATCAGCATGCGTCGGGAAATATCCATATTACCCCAATCTTTCCCCAATCTCACCTTGTAATCACACGGGCTTGGTGACTGCCCACGCCTCTCATCCATAGTGCCAAGAAGGGCCATCCAAGCCGAGTTCTGCCGTGTCAAAGACGGCATGGAGGCCAGGGGTGGCAAACAACGGTTGCTCCGCAACTTCGGTTTCCCATCCGCCATCCCCCATCTCACATCGTGGGGCTCAACCCTTGCGGGATTGCATGCCTCGTTGCCTTCCCCGGGTTGCATACGGAGACAGCCAATGCGGGGAATGTTCCACTCTGCCACAATAGCCATGAATGGCGGGCTGCAGCCGCCTTGTGTTCTGTGTCCATGTGGAGCGGGCAAGGGGGCGTATAGGGCTCTCTCTGACAAGCGGTGCTGTTGACGATGCCCTCTATATGAGTTGGACCCATGGTTAATTACGCCCCGGCAAAGGAACGCAGCCGGAGATATTGGGAGCCAGGCACACGGCCACATCCCCTCTCCCTCCCAGCCGACCGGGATAGGCTGAAGAGTTATATAAGATGGGAGCGTCGAAATAGTCAAGCGGCAGGGGATCCGTTCGTTTGCTAACCAACCTCACCTGCCTGCTCTCGAGATCGACTCAGCGACATCTCCAAAAATGGTTCATCTTGCCTCTGCTCTTCTCATCGCCGGCGCGGCTTTGGCCATTGCCCGGCCCGCAACCGAGATCTTTGAGCGTCAGGCGACATGCGCGACCTCGGACAAGTACCCGGCGGTCAACTATGCCAAGCTCCCGGATCCGTTCACGACTTCGGCCGGCCAAAAGGTCGCGACCAAGGCCGACTTCGAGTGCCGCAGGGCCGAGATCAACAAGATGCTGCAGCAGTACGAGCTTGGCACGTACCCGCCGCCACCCGACAAGGTTGAGGCCTCTCTCAGCGGCGGCACCATGACGGTCAAGATCACCGTCGGCAGCAACTCTGTATCCATCTCGGCGTCGATCAAGAAGGGATCAAGCGCGGCTCCGGGCCCCGCCATCATTACTGTCGGCGGTTCGTCGCTCCCGATCCCAGGCACCGTTGGTACCATCGGATTTGGCAACGACGACTTTGCCGCTCAGGCCAGCAGCGGATCGCGCGGCAAGGGCAAGTTCTACACCCTCTTTGGTGCCTCGCACACTGCGGGTGCCCTGACGGCGTGGGCTTGGGGTATCGACCGTCTCATCGACGGCCTGGAGCAGCTGGGCGCGGACAAGACGGGCATCGACACCAAGCGTCTCGGTGTGACGGGATGCAGCCGCAACGGCAAGGGAGCGTTCATTGCCGGTGCCTTGGTCAATCGCATTGCGTTGTCCCTTCCCCAGGAGTCGGGCTCTGGCGGCGCGGCCTCGTGGCGTATCAGCGACCAGCAGAAGAGCGCGGGCAAGAACATCCAGACGGCGGGCGAGATCATCGGCGAGAACGTGTGGTTCTCCAAGAACTTCGACCCCTATGTCAAGTCGACGTCGACCATGCCAGTGGATCACCACATGCTGGCGGCGCTGACTGTGCCGCGTGGCCTGATCGCATTCGAGAACGACATCGACTGGCTCGGGCCCGCATCGACAACGGGATGCATGAAGGCAGCCCGCCTCATCTACAAGGCATACGGCGTGCCCAACAACATGGGCTTCTCGCTCGTGGGCGGCCACAGCCATTGCCAGTTCCCCAGCAGCCAGCAGCCCGAGCTCACGGCGTACATCAACTACTTCCTGCTCAACAGCGGCACTGCTCCCAGCGCCGTCGAGAAGAGCTCCGTTACCTCGGATGCCGGCTGGGCTCCTTGGGATGTTCCTACCCTGACATAAGCAACCTTGTGCTCGGGAGGGTGGGTAACGTAAGGAGACCAGGGTTTGGGGGGAGGGGGGAGAGGGGGAAAGGGGGGGGAAAGGGAGGTGGCAGATTGTGTTGATGTCGGTGCTGCTAATTTAGTTAGCATGAGACGCTGGCTGTCAAGCGAGGTGGGTGGGTTAATGATGCAACGGATGAACAGAACTCACACTTGTAGGTAGCGCCCTCTGTACCTTGTAAATATGGGAATAAACAAACAAGTTATTTTGCGACGTGAAAAGTCAATCTGTTGTGCTGGCTGGCCTACAGCTCGGTGTCCTTACTATCTGTGCCGTGCCCAAAAGACAGCCATTCCAGATTCCAGAGGCATAACCAGTCTGGGAGCCAGTCAATTGACACGGGGAGCTTGAAGCACCCGGCACTGGCTCCCTTATCTTGGCGGTTAGAATGGCATCCTCTACTGGAAAGTCGTCTCATTGGTCGGCGGAGTTGGCGGCATCGGACAGACAGACTCTCAGACTTTCCAAATCCGAAGAGTCTGGACTCGGGACACCGTCCGCTGGGTAATGGTTTTGGTGATAACAGCGGCAGCGGCAGCGGCAGCGGCAGCGGCAGCGACATGATGGGCCAACAAATACGTTTGGCCCACAGCGCCAAGAAATGCCAAGCCCTGCCCGCACGATTGCATGTCGCGTCCTTTTGGCCTGTTGGGTAGCTACGGGAATAGTCGGCTTTAAAACCAACAAAGGCACATCCCCTTCAGCTCCTTCCTTCAAGTTCCAGGTGTCAACGACAACTTGACAAGCGGCTTTTAACACCATCAGCCATCTTTCTCGAAAATCTCCCATAATCCACGAGCCCCTTGTTCCTCATTGGACACGGGGAGTCATATGGCGCTTATCTGTTCCCATCTGACGGAGATCTCTGCTCAGCTCAACGTCAGACAGACAGCGGCACCTCTTCATGCTCGCTCCTCTGGTCCCAGAACGGCAACGACAACTGCTGCAGCTGCACTCCTCCCCTCGTTGTCGTTATCTGTATCATCATGGAACCCCAACGTGGCATGGCGTCCGACCTAGGTAGTTCTAGTGGAACATCAGCCTTTGGTCTCCTCGACCCCCCCAAGCTTCAACCCGGCCTTTTGGCTGCATAACACCGCGTCGGAATCACAGAGAGGATGCCGCATATCGATACGACGGCGCACCAACAGCACATCCATTCACACGGCAGAGGAAGCAGTTGTCAACACCAGAAAGACCAGGATAAGCTTTGGTGATCGGCTAGGAAGAGGGGACCATCCACGCGCCACCAATCATGGCCCAACTCCAAATCCTCCCGATGCGTCTCCCCAATGTCGCACTCGTCTGCAGAGCCGCCACCAGCACTAGCCCGACGGCATTTACGAGGGGCAAAAGACCATTCGTCTGCTTGGCAGAAAACTCATGCCATGCAGCAGCACACTGGGCCCATAATATTGTTGGGCCGCTCGTTTACTTGACCCGCGCTATCCAAGCCCTTGGGCGGCTGGCCAAGCAAACTCGGCACCTACATACTCGGCACCTACATGCTCGGCACATGGCACCCGACGAGGCCGAGTCCGGGGCACGGCTATCGGCGCACTGTTTCCTCCTTGGGCTGGTTGGTATTTGGCTCCAGTCCCAAGGTGAACTCGATAATATCCGGGTTTAATACCGGCCAGGGGGATCCACGATGTGTCCTACCGTCTACACCCCCGAGCGGCTTTCCACGACCAGGGCACTTCCCACGGTTTTTACTCCTAGGACTCTGTTTTTAAGCAAGAGAAAGAGTCGATATTTGTGCGTTAAACCCGTCTGGTGGATCCTTTCGTCCCATGTGCCCAGTTTGTTGTTCATGTCTTGCTGTGAAGCCCGCCTTCCTCCTCCATGAAGAATCGTTGTGTTTTCGCTAGCGATATCGCGAACTCTCGATCAACTTTTGCTCTGGCCAAGTCTACAAGAGCTTCGCTCTGACATCAGTAAGGCCCTCGGGCGTGAGAGACCAACGCTCCTTGCGCCATGATCGAAATGATCCGCTCTCCAGATCCGAGTTCACGCCTCTCGCAACCCACTGATCACCAGGATGGCCGCCAGGTACAACAAACAGGACAGCCAGAAACTTCCGGGCCAGCAGAGCCAAACTCCACCTATGGACAGCTCAACAATGGCGATAAGACCCCAGACAACAACTCTGGCATCACATACCTCTACCTTACCTTTGAAAGGCCGATCCCGCTTGCCAACACCACTTTCACAACTTCAGCAATCACTCCTGCACCACCACCGCCGCCGCCAGACCTCACCCCGTACGCCAACCCCATGACATGGCACGCCTCGCGCAAATACTTAATGCTCTTGCTCTCTTGTATCGCCACCTTCCTTACAGCCTACACAGCAAGCGCATACACTCCCTCACTCTATCTCATGCAAGCCGACTTGGGCGCCTCCTCCAGCGTCGCCGTGATGGCGGGAGTCACAACCTTCTGCTTCGGCTTCGCGTTTGCGCCCATGGTTCTCGCGCCGCTGTCCGAGATGAACGGGCGATACCCTTTGTTCGTGGCAGCCGGCATCGTCTACGTCGTCTTCCAAGCCGTGTGCGGCATAGTACGCAGCCTGGCGGGCATGTTGATAGCCAGGTTACTGGTGGGCATCGGAGCGAGCGTGTTCAGCACCATGGTCGGAGGCGTCATCGCGGATATGTGGGATACGGATGGGAGGAATACGCCCATGGCCTTGTTTAGCGGCGCGGTGCTGGTTGGGACGGGGGCCGGACCAGTGGTTGCGGCGGTGATGACGCATCGTTTGGGGGAGGATGGGAGCAAGTGGAAGTGGATTTTCTGGCATCAGGTTATTATGGGTGGAGTGTTGATGGTGGCATTGATGATACTGTTTAAGGAGAGTAGAGGATCGGTACTGTTGTCGAGAAAGGCGAGGAAGTTGAACAAGTGGTATGAGCAGCTTGAGGGAAACGGGTATTTTGGGTTGTGGGTGGAAGAGGTTGAGATCACCCCAGCATCGCCGACAACGATATCATCCGCCAGGTTCTACGAGATGAATGGAGCAGGTTCAGGCGAAGAGAAGGGCATATCAGTCGAGCAGCAACAATCCGGCTCGAGCTCCAGCTCCGACGACCTACCACTGCCAACATCGCCCCCGACCACTACCACTACCACTGCCACTACCAACCTCAAACGCGTTCGATGGCTGGTGAAAGAGGACGAGGAACGATCTTCCATCTACAAGATGATATCCATCTCAGTCTACCGCCCCTTCCACCTGCTTTTCACCGAGCCAGTCATCTTCTTCTTCTCGTTGTGGGTATCCTTCGCCTGGGGCGTGCTCTACCTCACATTTGCCTCCATTCCCATCGTCTTCCAACAACAATACCACTGGAATATCGAGCAGGCAGGGTACATCTTCGTGGCCATGATGGTAGGCGCCATCCTTGCGACGGCAGTCGGCATCTGGCAAGAACAGATTCTGCACCACCCGTACTGGTTCACCCCTTCTCCCCTGTTCACTGGCACAGACAGCGGCTCCGACGAGGCCCCGTCTTACCAGCGAAATAACAACAATTCCCGTGGCGGTGGCCCCGTGTGGGCCTTCCTGCGGCGGCGGTTCCCCGCTGACGCGCCGGAGTCGAGACTCTACTTCACCTGCCTCACCAGCACCCTCCTCCCCATCGGGCTCTTCGTATTCGGCTTCACTGCGCACCCGGAGATCCCGTGGATTGCGCCAGCCATCGGCATCGCTATCGCCACCATGGGCATCCTCAGTATTTACTTGGCCGTCTTCAACTACTTCGCTGACACGTACCACAAGTACGCGTCGTCTGCTTTGGCGGCCCAGTCGTTTTGTCGAAATATCCTGGGGGGCGTGTTCCCGCTCGTCACGGCCATGATGTACAAGAATCTGGGCGAGGCTAAGGCGGGGGCGTTGTTGGGTGCAATTGCCACGGCGTTGACGGTGGTGCCGTGGGTGTTGGTGTTTTTGGGGGAGAAGATTCGGGCGAGGAGTCCGTTTGCCAAGGTTGGTTTCCTCTAACCCCTTCCATTTGCTATTCCTTTCCTATTTCTCAATGGGCCGAAGAAAAGTACAATTGCTAACCTTTTTGTTCCTTACAGCAACTGGAAAACACATAGTCTCTTTTTTTCTGCGGCAGCAGAATATCCGTTGCCATCTGTTATTTTTTTTCTTTCATTTTTTTCCTTGTTTCTTTTGGGATTCCACTTACAAGTCGAGGGATGTCTTTTTTGCTAGCCATCGACACAATGGGAGGTGACAAATATAGTGTATTTCCACGGGGAGAACTGCAAAGAAATACCAAGTTTTAATTTACAACTATCTAAGAGCAAACCACATTTATGCGTTCCCGGCTTCGTCGTGGGCGGCATTGCATATTTTACCCAACCACAAGGTTGTTCACACGCCGCGTAAAAATAAATACTTAAACCGTCGTGTCCGTCATCCCAAACTCAATCCACATCATCATCATTCGTCTCTGGCGCCCCATCCAGGTCCACCCCAGACAACTTCCGCCGTGCCTCGTTCAGCGCCTTCTCCTCGTCAAAGTGATCATGTTCGGTGTCTGGCCCATCCAACGGCTCGCCCTTCTTGCCGTGTCCCCCCGATGCCTTGGCCAGCGCTTCCTTTGCGGCGGGCTTGAGCGATCCGTCCTCGTTGATGTCTTCCTTGAGGTGCAGCGTGAACAGCACGACGAGATACACGTGGCCCGTGGTCCGGTGGCGGAGAACGTATCTGAGTTGGTGTGAGCGTTTCGGGTTCGGCCTATATATAGTTGCGAGCAAAAAAGCAGGCAATGTGAGACACCGTTCCGAGGAGCAGCATAATAATAAGTGATGGAAGTGGTGGGGGGAGTGCTGAGAATGCTTGGTTTATGTGGGTTGACGGGTTGGGCATGCACATATAACGAAACGATAATGCGTCGTGGGTCCAAGTCGTTTGCAGAACATACCAAGGTGTCAAGGTGGAATTGGGAGGGAGCCATAAATAGGGGGAAAAGGGGTGCGGAACAGACATCAGGACAAAAAAAAAACATACCTTAGTCCCTGCCCATCCCAATACTTCATAATCGGGAGATTGAACCCCGGCAGCCTCAGCGCAAAGTCGTTAAAGTCGACATACGGATTGAAAAAGTCAACGCCATATGTCCGTCCATACTCCCACACCCAGCGCTGTTTGCTGTCCGGCTTGAGCGCCCACTTCATCCTGGCTTTGGCGTCGTCGGGCGCGCCTATGGTCTTGCGCCTCTCGAGCCCGGCGTCGTCTCCGCCCTCCTCAAACCACAACCCACCCTTCGCCTCGTCATGCTCGCCCGGCCCCGCATGCACCGCGTTGAACGAGCTCAGCGCCGACCCGTACAGGTACGGTATGTCGGCGTAGGCGTCGCCCTCCAGCCCGGGATCGATCCACCACTTGACAATGTTCATGGCGGTGCCGAACCCGGGCGGCAGCCGGTCGCGGATCGGGTGGTCAAAGTCGTTGCCGAACTGCAGATCCGTGGCCGAGATTCCTTCCGCGTACCGCTCTTCCGCCTCCTCCTCCTCCTCTTCTTCTTCTTCTTCTTCTTCTTCTTCTTCTTCAGCAGCAGCAGCAGCAGCAGCGCTATCTCCCTTCTCTTCTGATCCCGCTGCTTTATGTTGTCCATTCTCTTCAACCCCCTCCTCCTCCTTCTTCTTCTTTTTATCTGCCCCGGCGCTGCTGGGCTTCTTGGGCGTGAACCGGAACGCAATGCTGTACTGGTCCTTGTTGTACGCGTGGGGCTCGTGGTCAAAGTACGGCGAGGTGGTGGGCGACCCGTGCGGCAGGCCGCGGTAGTTCTGCACGCGCACGTTGAGCTCGATGTCCATGTGGTGGTTGTTGATTTTGACGGGCGCGGCCGTGTTCACGGGCACGTCGACATGTTCGTCCAGGTCGTAAGTCGACCCCGCGGTAACTCGGATAATGTACTTGTCGGCCATTGCTGATCAATCTGTTGCTGTTCTCTGTTGTTGGACTTCAGGCGACAGGGGAGGGGCGGAATGAAGAGTTTGGAGAGAGGTGGGTATTGCCCCTTCCACGAGTCCTGTGGCGATGCGACAAGACGCGGGGAGAGACGGTACAGGGAGGTAGGTTGTTGCGTGGATGGCGGTGAAGTCGACGACAAAGATGCGCAGCGGGAGGGGCTGTAGCAAAACAAGAGTGCTATATGGTTGTGGATTTGTAGGATGAATCAGGAGAGGAGAGACGAGTTTGAGACCAAGACTACAAGCAAACAAGCGGCATGGCCCCAATTGCCGCCGCCACCGTCGTGGATTGTGCCGTTGCGGTCGCATTGAAGTCGATGACGTCGTGCCTCAGGCTCTTTTATGGCACACATGTGATTTCCACGTTCAAATTTTTATTAGCAGGGTTAGGGTTGGCTTGCCTCGCCTGCTCGGCCCCGCCCACGGCAGCCCCCCCTCCTCCACTGAGCACCTCGACCTCGACGACGGGAATTGCTAAAAGCAGATCGATTGATTCGTACAGATAGACAGCACGCAGATATATGGTCTTTGTGCTCTGCTTCTAATACAAGGAATACAACACTATTATACATCTCTTCTTCTGCTTGAACCCGTGCTATGTAGCGTCCGGTACATATCTACTCGTCGTCCTCTGCATCGGTGAAGTATTCAAAGTCGTGAGGCGGCTTTGCTTCCTCATCTCCCTCACCATCCTCGTCCACCGCCGTAAGGACGCCAGCAGCAGCAGCAGCTCCACTCCCGCTGCCTGCTGCTCCAGCATCCCGTCTACCAGGAATGTTGTCATGCGCCTGCGCTGTCAGCCGGAAGAGGTCGTTGAGGTCCTGAATACCACCGCCAGCTCCTCGTTGAATTTGAGAAAGTAGGGTAGACTGTCGAGGAGTAGCCCCTGATGCCGAGCTGCCGCCTGCAACAGGCGCTCTCTGCGTCGTAGCCGCCTTGAGCTTCTCTTCAACGAGAGACTTGGGCTCATCAGGCTGCGTGTCATGGAGAAGAAGGGGACCGCCCGTGGGCTGCAAAACGGTTAGCTAGTCGAAATTGTAAACGGGGTGAGACGAAATCTTGCCTTCTTTACCGGCTTGTAGCGCCCGGCGGGGAAACTGAGGTACTTGAGCTGGCCGGGGAGAACACGGGACATGTTCTCGATCTCATAGCCAACCTTCTCCTTCTCCGCCTTCTTCTTGGCATCCGGGGCAGCTGAACCTTCCTTCTCGGTGCTAGAATCACCTTCCTTCTTCTCATCGGCTTTCTCGTCGGCCTTTGACTTCTTGTCGTCGTCGACGTCCATCTTATCTGCGGCCGGCTGTGAAGAAGTTTTAGCCACCGTCGGGGTCGAGTCGATGTCCATACTCTCACGACGCTGAGCACGTTCCTTCTTCTGGGCGCGACGCTTGGCATGGGCTGTGGTGGACAGGATAGCCGTCGTAACAAGAGCAGGGCCCTCCTCGACCTTGACTTCTTGCTCGGGCGGGTAATCAAAGAGGCTGGGGCGCGTTGCGCAGTGATACTTGAAGCTGGGGATTTCCAGGTCGTGGTCGAGACCGATGATCGACGTGGGCACAAAGCTGAGCGACAGGAAGTGGGTGAAAGGGAACCAGTACCAGTACTGGGTAAAGACAGCCATGCCAACGATACCAGCCATGTTGAGGTTGCCGGTTTGGGTCTGAAGACCGATCGAGCAGTTCCGGCCACCGGCATCAATGATGCCGAGAGCAAGAGATGCGCCGAACTTGGTCATGGCGTCCTCATGGCGATCGCCAACAACCTTCTTCAGCGTCTTCCGGATTGCGGCGACTTTGGGGTTCATGACCTCGTTCTGCTGGACCATGATCATCGACAGGGCAATGAGAGCACCTTGGCGAACAAAGTCGGTCGGGTCCTTCATCATGGGCTCGAGCAAGTCGATCGCCTCGTCCAACCCAGTTCCGGCGCAGGAAATGCCCAGAGCCATGGCTGAGCCGTATCGTACATGGGGGTTGTAAGACTCGGCAAGCAGCTCTACCATGCGTGGAACACTGCCAGGCTTTCGGAAAAGAATAAAGCCGAGACTCATGACCGCAATGCGGCGGACATCGTCGTTGACGTCGCTCACGGCAAGGTGGAGGAGCTTGCGGATCGCCTTGTTGCTCCCTGTGCCACAGTACGCCATGGCAACGGTCAGAATACCACCGTAACGCAAGGCCGGATCAGGGTCGCTCAAAAGGCCCTCTATCATAACGTCGGCGCCCTCCTGCCGCCCAAACATAATGAGCGCCATGCCGAGAGCGAGGCCACGAACAATCTTTTCGTGGGTTGTCTCATGTGCATACGTGAACATGGTCTCCAATGCCTTTGCGTTTCCGGTTCCCAGCATGATCAAGCCCATCGACAAGCCCACAGCCTCGCCATTCAGAGCAGAATCGGCAAACAGAACCTTTGTCAGATCATCAAAGACCTGCTCGTTTCCAGTAGCCATTCCGGCAATACCCAGGCCCAATGCACCACCGTGTTGGATGACCTCTTCATCCGCAGCGGTGAACATAGTTCGGAGGTAATCCAGCGCATCGGCACCGTGGTTGGCGTGTATCAGGCCGTAAGCGTAGAGCGCACCGCCCTGGCTAAAGATGGAGCCGCTGCTGACACCACCTTGGCGAGGAAGGTAAGGCTCGAGTAAGTTTCGGGATTGGGTCAAGTTTCCACGGTGGATGACACCAAGCGCTGCCGTGGCCGTAAACTTGGACCAGTTAACAGCCTTGCCCAGCCAGTCCAGGTTGTCTCTAAAGAACTTGTCATGGGTGGTGCCGGCGTTCATGAACGCATTGCAGAAAGTAACGGCAGTGTGGAAAATGGAGTTCCGGCCCTCCAAGCTGTCACGGACCTTGTTTAGAATGCTCGAATCGGTATGGTTGTTGCGGTAGAGGAACTCGAGGTTGAGCTTAATAGCCTTGCTTCCATCCAGGATAGATCGAATGTTCCTGTACGCTTTGGCCACGTGCTCGGGCAGAGCCTCCTCTTCCGGCATCTCTTGGTTTTCGAGCAGAGGCTCGCTCTCGGCGGCGCCCTCGGCCTCTGCCGCAGGCTCGGGCTTCTTTGGTGGCTCACCGGAGGGCAGAGACTTGATGACCTTGGCCAAGAATTCTTGCGTGCCATTATCGTAAAGATCAAACGCGATTTGATACGCGATGGCGGTTGCGTTCTTATCTTGCTTCCCAACCAGCTGTGCAAGCAACTTGGATGCTTCCTCATCCGAGTCAAGGTACACAACGCACTTAGCGATAGCGAAGTAGTCTGGATTTGGTATGTCGTTGAGAAGATCAAGAATGAGGCGCAGGATCTCTGATCGCAAGCTTCGTTCCTGCACGACGTCCATGCATATACTAAGCGCATAGTCCATCAGTTCCTCGGCGGGGCCTTGGGGGCCGTCCTGCACCTTGGTCTTGGAGAGGCTGCCATCTTCGCTAGCCCGCTTGATGACTCGGCGAAGAACACTGAGATTCTTGGCTTCCACAGCAATTCCCACGACTTGTCTGTATTTGCCCTCCTTCAAGCATCTCTCAAAGAGACGCTCGATAATGTTTTGTAGGGCAAGCTGGGTGCTAGTGTCGGTGATTTGAGCAACCGAAGCCGAGCGACCTTCCTTGGTTGGCTGGAAGGTAGGGTCCAGGATGGTGTTGTCGGTGGAGGCGCGCGACAGCAGAGACTTGGATGGGAGGGTGGACTGCGAGAAAGGCGTGGTTGGCGAAATCAGGGCAGATCCGTCGAGCGCGCCGCTGCCAAAAGTAGTCGCGAGAGCCGGCAGGGAAATGTCGTTCTTGGATTGCTTCGATGGCGTGTGATGCGTGGAGGAGACGGCGATGTACTGGTCGATGCACTTGGAAATGATGGTCTCCTCGAACTCGCCAGGGGAATCGAGCTTGAAGAGGGGACCGGCAGCCAGCGCAAAGGTCATGCTCTCATTGTAGGCCTGAAGATGGAAGTAGACCTTGGCGAGGACAAGAGCAGCGAGCTGGCGCTCCGGGAAGCTCTCATCTTCGTAAAGCGCCTCGCTGTTTGGGTCACGGGGGTCAGTCCAGCATCTCGAGAGGCTCACGGTAAATAATGCACATACATGTCGCTCAGCGCACCCGCGACCTCGGTCCAAACGGTGTCGATGTCATCGTTCAACGTCTTGAGGGCGAAGACCTTGAGCTCAGGCTCCTCGTCGGCGAGAAACGCCAAGACTCCGGTTGCCGTGACAAGACCAGGCATCGTGATCGCGTTGTTGAGGGTGACGAATCGCGGTAATTAGGAAAGGGAATCGACGATTGCTTGCTCAGTATTAGGCACAATCAGATCCAGCCTCAGTACGCAGAGAGATGGAAGATTAAATGAAAAATGATGTCGCGGCGGGACGAGGCGTGTTGGGCCGGGCTGAAAGATCTGGAGTTGGATGGATGGATGTAAAGGGCGAGCCGCTTGGAGCTGACAACCTTAAGCCACGAAACCGATGGAGCATCCACGTCAGGAAGCTCCTGCCTGCGCTTTGTGCCTGCTGTGGGTCTACCCACGCTTGCCACGCTAAAAACTGGCCAATAGGCAGCCGCGCGGATATTAAGATATTCCCATCCATAGCACCACTGCACCACAGCACGGGCCCGCTGCGTTTTGCTCTGCGACAAGGGCCCCCTAGTCTGATTCGGGTTAGGCACTTGTCTCAGAGCAAAGATGCAATTTTTTTTTTTTAGCTTTTGGGGCCTTCGATTTCGCGGCTGCTGTGCGTTGGAGAGGCCCGCGAAATCCCACTGCTGGAGCTCCTCCTGAGGCTCACTTTGGCTCACTCGCTCTTGTACCTCGTAACACTCGAATTTTGTCAGCATAAGCTTAAATCAATGGACGTGGCGGTGGCTGAGTCTGTCCGAGTACAATCTATCTCGATTTTGCCGTCAACACAAGCACGTCGCTCGTTGCCATCCCCGAGGTCTTAAGCCAGCAGCACTTCCGGAAACGGAATGCTGTTCAGCTGTTAGGCAGTCCCCTGCCTCGACAGCGGCGGGAGCAGCGCTGGGAAAGCACATGTGCGGGCCACAGACAGCACCAGCACAGTACCCATGAAAGTTGGAGAATCCACACTACCTTACCTTACCTTGCTTCCCCCTTACGTGCCTTAGCAATCGATTGCGCACACTTCATCCAAGTCTTTTTGGCCCTACCGTATCCCGCGCTTGCGACATGTTATGACGATGCTGTCGCGTTTGCAGTAGCCCACCCGCGAGCCGTCTTTTCCGATTGTCATTGACTGTGTTCGACTCTCTGGCCTGGTTTGCCGTGACATGGGGGATCAAAGCTTGGCGCCACCCGACCGTTTGCGATTCTCTCCTCCTCCTCGTCCTCCTCCTGCTCCGCGCTGTCGACCGTCTTCCATCCCATCCCTCCTGGAGCCCATGCACGACCACGCCTCGACAACGATGTAACGCCGTTCGACGCACTGCCCATCTATCCAACCACGACGACGCTGCCGATATTTTGCCTCGCGCGCCGCCCATCATCCACCAACGACAGCTTCCGCCATCGCGACACGTCACGCTATTGCGCAACGAGAGCTTCGATTCGATGATCCCCAAGACGAGGACCGCGACGTATTAAGACAGCGTGTGAAGGTTGTGGCCGCGTTTGGTGTCGAGACCGAAGCTGGCTGGCTAGCAACTGACAGCAGCATATACAAAGGGTTGAACAGCAACTTGCGCCCAAGATGGATCTCCGGGACATGCTAAACGACAGCGGGCCTGCTGGGTCAGCGCCGCCGCCGAGCAAGCCGCCACAACCCCAACAGCAACCGCAGCCGGCCCTCCCATCGACCCCGATCCAAACAGTCCCGCAGCAGTCGTTCCGCGACTACAACCAGCAGACACAGCCCTCGCCGAGCCGCCACATGTCCCAGGACTATGGCATCATTCATCCCATGTCGGGCGCGTATTCGTCCCCTCCTCTTCCATACCAGGGCGTGGGCGTGGCCGGCCCCTATGCCAGCCGGCCGCCGCCTCCGCTCCGGCAGATCTCGCCCAACGATCTCCGATCGCCCAACGTCGCCCCCGGATCTGCCCCGTCTCCATACCAGCAAACACCCGGCTCGTCCATCAGCGCGGCCGGCGGCGCCTACCCCTTCCCGCCCACGCAAACCCCGACCAGCCCTGTGCAACGGCACCAATACACCCCGACAGCACAATATCACCGTGATAGCTATCCTCAGCCCTCGTCTCATGCTGCTGGTATGACAGGTCCGCCTCAGGCTGGCTCGTATATGCAAGGGCAGCAGGTGCCCCAGACCCCACCGATTGGACCTTCCACCGGCGCTCAGCCCTATCTGCAGAGATCGCAATCAACTCACTCTACGCCCACTCCAACCTCAGCACAGAGTCAGACGACGCATTATGGAGTGCCCTATGTGCACGGCAGTCCGTTGGCGACTTCGCATCCCCTTCCGTCCCAAATGGATCCCCAACGGCAATCTTCCCTCCCCCCCACTCCAGTAGCGGCTCCTCTGTCGGTTCGTGCTGCACAGGTGCAAACTCTAGGCTACGGTCAACCGCCCAGCCCCTACCAACAGCGTTTGTCAGGAACCGCAGTCTACCACCTTCCTCCATCGCAAACCTCGCCGCCGCCGCCGCCCCCACCCTCGCTACCAAGGCACCCCAGCACTCAAAGCATTTACGACCCACACAGTCGAGATTTGCTTCCGAGATCCCAGTCACACGGTGACAGAGATCGGAGTCTGAGTGTTAGTCCCAAAACAAGAATTCCCAGTCTCCCCAGCAGTGCAAGCCGTCCCGGAACATCTGTTGCCGACTCAGAATCACGCTACAACCACCTCCAATCTACCTCAACCATGCCGTCCGCGACCGAACCCGACCGAGGCTATGAACGCGGAGTCACGCCTGGGAAGCGCAAACTCGACGACAGGGGACTGGGCCTAGATGAGCTGGAGAAGCGCGATGTTCGCCCGCCGCCGTTCGAGGGTGCCAATGGGCGCCCCAGCCACACCGACACGTCGCATTCGCACGGTTCCCTCAAGCAGACAAGGAGACGAACAGCGTACCAGAGTCCTCCGGTTTGGGCCGAGACAGCACACAAAGGATGGACCCTCAACAATCCCAATGCCATCCTCTACAGAGCCGTCAAACATGCTGTCGCGCAGGTCAACGGCAAGTCGGAAAGCCTGCTTGGAAGTCGACACGCCTCCCCAGAGGAAAAACGCTCAATGGCTGCTCCACCACCTGGGCCTCCCGGACACCCACCCGCGACACAACCTCCTGTACAGCCACCCGTTGCACCGCAAGAAGCCGCCCTCGCGTGGGGACCGTTAGGACCGTGGGAGGCTAGCATCACGAATACAGTACCACAGGAAGGAATGTCCAAGGTCATTGCGGACTTCTTGTTCAAGCACGTCGTTTCGAACGAGGACATGGGCGAGATACAAAGCCGTGGAGTGCAATTCGAGATTGAGGCGAAGCTGGGCACGCTGATCGACAAGAGCACCAATCAACGGGTGAACCTGCCAGTCCTCACGGACTGTGTGCTCAATGATAATGGCAATTGGTTGGGGTTTAAGAGTAGTATGACCGAGGTAAGTCCATGATACCTGCAAAGTGAATGTCGTGTTTTGCAGCTGCACGTTTATTGACATCTCCCGTCTCAGCTTCAGCACAAGTCATACAACGATTTCCTGAACGAAATGGTCCTCCAGACCCATCCCGACAACAAACAGAATGTCGGCCGCCCCCGGCCACGCGTGCCGATCAAATACAAACACCGGCGCGAGGTGGACAGGTTCTTTGAGTTGCCTCCACAACTACGCGACCAGCTCCTGCCTGCTTGTGTCGCCAACCCCATTGCTAGTCGGCAGCACGCAGCCAAGGTACGGGTTACATACGACCAGAAGACGAACGAGGTGCTCGCCAAGATTATCAAGGCACGCATTGCCGACATCAGTCTGCACTTCCCCGAATACCCATTGGATTGCCGCATCAGCATCAACCTGGAAATGGATTGGGACGGTCCCACCGATCAACTGGAGAAGGACGGCCGAGGTGCCATTCCTCATCGCAACAAGGATCGACTCAGCTACTCGCATAACTACTACCAAGTCGATCTCACCCAAGTAACTCAGATGGTGCCTGGGCATAATGTAAGCACTCCTTCTGCGATTGACAATCACACCCGACCTCTAACTCAAAAATGTAGAATACACAACGCCAAGACAAGGAACATGAGCTGGAGATCGAGGTCAACCCTCAGGCGCTTATTGACCAAGGCCGGCGCGCCATGGGGAACGAACCTCACCAGTATGTTGATTTGGTAGAAGGCTTGCTCAACAACATCAGGGTGTTGGCCAGGAAGGCAAAAGACTTTGGGGCACCTGGGTGAAGACATGACATCTGCCTGTTCCCCAATTTTGCTTCAGTCTCATGGCATCTCCGACACAGTAACGCATTTCCCCACCTTCGCAACAATGTACCAAACCCTTTAATGATCGGCTTTTCTTATATTTTCCTTTTCTATGGCTGGCTGGTTTTGCTCGTTGGCGGTGGCGGACAAAGGGACATAAAGAGGGTTCTCTTTTGTTATTCTGCTTGCTTGTCTTCTTAGATACCAAATAGGGAGTAAAAGGGGTCTTGTCGGGACCTGGGGGTTGGTTCTGCAAATGGCACAAACAAAAATTATATTCGATTTGGCTCACTGCTTCAAAAACTTTCCTCTTCCGCAGAATGTGTGAGGTGGATAATGGCGATGAAACGTGCTATCTTCCATTCCTACGCGTGCCTCTTTTAGGTCTTGTGTCTTTGAGCTGCGGAATAGGATTAATGTACGTCCAAGTGTTATCGATAAAGTTTATTTGCCCACAAGGCGTACCAGAAAGCTTCTTTGCAGTGGAACTTGGGCATTGAACCACCGCAAATACGTCACAAGGAGATTTCCACCCGTCAGTGCAAGTTCACAAAAGTAAATTGCGGAAATTTAAAAATACCATAGTCACCGAACTTCGCATACGCCAAACAACATGCTTTACTTAATTTGATCTATTCTGTGTGTGTGGAAACATCACAGTATGTCCACACAGACACACACACACACGCACACGCACAAACATTCAGGGAGACAGAGAATAAGAAGGGATATTGCGAAGGGCTTTACCAACCTCGGCTTTGCCTATCCTTTTATAGTTTGCCGGGGTATCGGGCTACGTACATTTCGAGAATCGTAAACTGTGAAAGGTGGGATGAAAGCAAAACAGTTTATAATGGTGAGATAAGTCGTGGCAGATTTTGTGAGAGTAATGCGAGAATAGTAGCATTAGTTTTGTTACTAATGTATTATGTATTATCTCGTTTATGGATGAGTTCATGGTCTTTCAGACACTGAGTTAATTTACACTTGAGTTTATCATGTCTTGATAAAGTACAAGATAGGTACCTATTGTCAGCTTGTGGCTCCAACCTAGCTTTTGAAGGCTCTCTCCTTGATTTCACAGGAAAAGCCCGGATAAATTCACTTGACCCGGAAACGGTGAGGGGGTCTCAATAGAATATCTTTACATCATAATACTACTCGAATATTCTCCTCACACACACACTTTCATCAAAACCAACATGTTGAATGTGATATATGAAAAGACCATAATATTAGTACCTAGTTATGGTTCCCCTTCATGCCACACCCAGAATTCGATAATTAAGTTTTCCCTCGAGTTGCCGCCCCTTTCGGGTATCGTCTGCCGAAGTCGCGAGCTGGGTCGTTGGAACCCCCTCCCCCACTTGGATCGGAATCGTCCATCGCGTCACACCACCCCTCTCCCGAGCAATCAGCCCGAATTCTGCAATAGCACGCATATCTTGCAACATAGCCGGAACGGGAGAGTACCGAACGTAGTATTTGAAGGACATCTCATAAACTCTCCAACTTTCTACTCCTTAAATAAATTTCTCCGTATTTCTTAATTATACCCCAAATCGCCCAAACAATCCCTTACGTGGACAACAATGGTTTCCATCAAGACTGTCGCTGTCCTTGGGGTATGACAACCTGGAATGCTGGGTTCGAAAACGCAAAGTAAAGTCAATGAGCTAACTTACTAACAGGGCACCGGAAACCTCGGCCCATTCATCGTCCAAGAACTTTTGTCGGCAGGATTTTCAGTTACGGGCGTGACTCGTGAGGCCTCTACAAACTCGACGCCCAAGTTCCCCGAGGGCTTGGACATCAAGACAGTTGATTACACCTCGTTCGACGCCCTGAGGTCGGCCTTTGAGGGGCAGGATGCCGTCGTCTCAGTTGTCGGCGCACCAGGAGTCCCCGCGCAAAAGATCGCAGTGGACGCGGCCTTGGCTGCCGGCGTGAAACGCTTCATCCCGTCCGAGTTCGGCATCAACACTCGCAATGTGCGTGGACAGCCCATTGCAAAGATCATCGGCGGAAAGATTGCCATCGTGGACTACCTCCAGGAGGTGGCAAAAGAGAACCCGTCCTTCACCTGGACTGGGCTGTCAACAGGGCTGTTCTTTGACTGGGTAAGCATCATCTTGAGTCTTTCTGTCTCCACCACTGTCGCAAAGACATCTAACAAAATTTCCCCCCCCTTTCAACCAGGCCCTCGAGCGAAATGCACTTAGCTTCAACTTGAAAGACAAGACAGCCAGCATCATCGACTCGGGCAACGAGAAGTGGCAGGCTAGCAATCTGCCGCAGATCGGCAAGTCGATCGCCGCGATCCTGAAGCACCCGGACAAGACGGCCAACAAATATCTCCAAACCGCGTCATTCAACCTCTCGCAGAACGAGCTCATTGCGATTGTCGAGGAGCTGGCCGGGGTCAAGTTGGCGATCACCCACATCAAGTCGGAGGACCTCCAGAAGGCGGGCGAGGAGAAGATCGCCCAGGGCGACTTCCGCGCCTTCCTGGACTTTTTGCGCGTGCACAACTTTGCAGACGGCGCGGGGAATGCTCTCAAGGCAGAGGACAGCGCGAATGAGCTGATTGGCCTGCCGTATGAAGATTTGAGGGAAACTGTCAAGAACTGGTTGGAGACGGCAGGCGCGTTGTAGGCTAAAATGGTTCCACGACACGGAACAAGAGAAGAAACACGGATTGTTTGAGGCAGTCACAGTTCAGATTGCCCTAGAAGACCAAAGAATGAAAATAAAATACATAAATCCATCTCTGTCCCAGAGCAAACAACCTGGCTTCCAGAAAGAAAAAGCTTTCGGCCATATCCTTGATGGAGGCTCTCGAGATGGTTACTTGGTGAGAGGGGTGGGGGGGCGGTCAAAAAGAGCAAGCAAGCCTTCGATGATACTAGGTACCTACCTAACCTACCTAGATGCCTACCTAAGGTAAAATTATAAACGTTAAACATACCTAGTGTTTCGTGATATGCAATGGCTTACGTAATTACCTCAACGGGTCCCAACTTCCAAGAACCAGGCAACCATCAAACCTAGAACAACCAGCATCGTCGTGAAAACAAAACGAATATTGAAGTTTTCATCTCACAATCTGAATCATATCACACACATTTTACACCATGAACATCAAAACAAAAATCCTCATCCTCTCCGACACGCACGCCGATGAAGATGTCACAGCGCCTCAAGTCCATGTGGACATGGCCATCCACTGCGGCGACCTGACCGAGGAATCCAAACTCGCCGAATTCCACGAGACACTCAGCCTCCTACGCAGCATCAACGCCCCACTGAAGCTCGTCATCGCCGGCAACCACGACCTCACCCTCGACGTCCCCCTCTTCAAAGACATGGTCTCCAAAGTTCAAGTCCCCATGGACCCAGACCTCCTTCGGCGCAAATACGGCGACTTTGGCCAAGCCCGCGAGCTCCTCCTCTGCAGTCACAGACGAGGACGGGGGAAAAGTCGTCTTCCTGGACCAAGGAACCCACCAGTTCACGCTCGCAAACGGTGCACTGCTGACCGTGTACGCGAGCCCGTACACGCCGTCACTCGGGAACTGGGGGTTCCAGTTCACGCGCGGAGAGGGTCATGATTTTCAAATTGGTGAGGGTGTGGATATCGCTATCACCCACGGCCCGCCCCGGGGTGTGCTGGATGTGACCGACTCCGGCGAGCGCGCCGGGTGCGCGAGCTTGTTTGCGTCCGTGGCGAAGGCAAGGCCTCGGGTGCATTCTTTTGGGCATATTCATGAGGGATGGGGTGCCAAGTTGGTTGCCTGGCGTGATCAGACTCCCCGCTTGTTGACAGGTGCAGGCAGTGGCAGTGAGACGCTGTCACACTTTTCGGATATAGATCACGAGCGGTTTGTTGTCGTAGAGATGTTGGCCAGTTTGTACCCAAAGAAGAGGGACGATCCGCACACAGTGGCCGACAAAGCAAGCAGGCGAGAGAGGTATATGGCTGATGAGTATTGTCGAACAAGCCATTGCGAGGGAGATGAACATCCCTTGCAGCCAGGAAGGCAAACCCTTTTTGTGAATGCAGCTCTACAAGGGATTGATGGGGAGATGCAGTTGCCATGGCTCGTAGAGCTTGAGCTGCCGAGGGCGTGGTGCCAGTGGTATGTCGCCACTGTTTGAATCTCAAGGTGCTATTGGCGTTACCGTCTTGGTCAGTTCTCCAGTGCGCATGTATTACTATACTACTTTCTTTATAAATAAAGGCTTTCCTTTATTAGGAAAATATATTTATTCCGTGGCCACAAACGGTCGTGGCGAAATTGCGCTATCGCCGGTTGCGGCGGAAGCTTTTCAACGGCCACCACTGTAAAAGCCTTGTTCATGTCTTTAAACGGTTGAAAGGAGGACCCTAAGTCTTTATTCATTAACTATAAGTAAAGGGCTTGCCCTCTAGAGATCTTATAAAAAATTCAACTTTTAATAACAATTCAATCACTAGTTATCTTTATAACTACCTTTATAATACCATTATAAGCATAATCTATCGCTTTATTCAGCTATATTATCCCCATTACCATATGTAGCCTAGCCGCTCTCCGTAGGAGACTGGGAGCCGCTCGGCTCTCCACCGAGGTAAAGGACTTCCTGAGCCTCGGGTAGGGAGCAGGGCGAAGGCCGATTCATTATCGTTGCGGAGCTCTTGGGAGCTCCTGGAGTGCGCAAGAGAAGCAGCTCTTTTGCATAAGTACTAGCTCTTACGAGCACAAGATAGATAATAAATCAAGTCTCTGACAATGCTTCCAGTGCTCCACTTAGTGCAACAATATTCCTATTCATTATTGCTTGTATTTTATACCGTAATATTTAACAAAAAGCCTCCTCGCTCATTTGCATTGAGACGAGTGTGGTTACAGGACAGTGCTAATCGGAGTCAGCACACTGGTATGAACCAGGGCTCAAGGTCACTGAAAATAGGTGGGACGAAACACAGCGGCGCGTTTCAGAGTCCTCGGCATAAAAATAACCCGAAATCTTCATATCATTGGGTAATCTGTTCATTCTTATAAATTACTCTACAACACACTCTGCACAACTTGGTCGGGGAATTCGGTGATCTTTGACACGCAGTCCAAAAAACATTGCAGAAAAAAGCCACAACCATCCGCGGGATCCGTGCGTGGCGAATCGCATCCACTTGCTCGAGTTCAACCCTGCAGTCGTGTCCCCACAACACAAAACCTTACGGCGCTACCCGACAAACATTTCTTCCGCCCAAACCACAAAACACAGGCGCTCCATCATCTGGCAGGCGGGCAGCACTACCTTACGCCCCTCATCTTGGGAATTGAATTTATCTACCTTTTGGCCAGAACCAAAATTCGGAAGCACGACCTACCATGCTTGCAGGCAGGTTTCACCTGAAACTTGTCTCCTCGCAAACCTAGGTATTATTACCTATTTGAAAATTCGTTCTCGCGACCTGACCCGACCTTGTTTTATCCCCCCACTCCTTCTCACCACCACGGAGCAGATCGCAGCTTCGTCCACGGTCCACTGGCTCACGTGCCCCTCGCAGACCACAATGAGTAAATTCTTCTCATCCCACAAGGAACCCATCGTCCTATTTGGGTTCGATTTCGCCATTCAGACGCAGCAATCCTTCAATGTCCCTTGGGCCGCGGCGTTTTTGAGCCACAAGTTTACCGATGAAAATGAGGTGGCAAGATACTTCAGAGACGACCCCACCAAGAAGCGAGAGGCCAAATATGGCAACAACGTTGCTGTGCTTTTCCGCGCCCTAGTTCACTGCAAGAAGTACTACGGCCAAGAGGGCTTCTGGGCGGCTATTGCACGTGGCCTGAATACGAATCAGGCCCTGGTCAAGTCCACAGTTCACCTCCTCACAGAGGCACGTAGGGTTCAGCGGCCCAAGCCCGCAAAGGAGCCATCTGAGACGGCACGCGCTGCCGATGCTTGGATCGATTTCTTGGACTCGTTCAAGGGTGGTCAGCCGCCACGCGTGCTGACGGACCCGGGGCTCGTCAAGTATGCTGATGCCTTCTTTCTGAGCCAAGAACACAAGCTGGTTAATGCTGCAAGCATCCCACTCACAGGCCGTGCTCCCACGCACATAAACAACTACCGTCCGTCCTTCTCAGATCCTCCTCCGGAAGACGATCCGGCTCTCAGACTGGCCCCTAAGCTGCCTAAGCTGATGATCAAGACGGAGCGCGATGCCGACACTCCGGTTGATCGGGGCCGGCCACTGGCCGCATCCTCGCGCAAGCGGTCTGCCTCTCCTCTCCCTGCAAACCACACCCAATTCAAACGGCCACACCATGACTCCAGGGACTCTAGAGATTCTAATAGAGATGAACGGGAGCCCTACCCACCAAGACATCGGCAGCAGGAGCAGCCCCCTACTCCGGGCACGGCTCGGTCTACATCTAGCTGGAGAGACAGGGACAAGGAGGACACGTACCGCCAGTCCTCCCAGCAGCTCAGTCTGGACAACATTAAATGGAGAGATCACGTAGCAAGCTTGGAGAAGAAACTTGCCGCGACCGAAGGCCAGCTCAAGAGCGCAGCTGTCATTCGCGAACTGGAGCGAGATATTAGCGGAATGAGGAGTGAAATGGGTACCGTAACCAAGAGTATGGTGACTATCATGGAGTCTATGCATTCTATTGCGGACGCCATGCAGTCTCTCAGAGACGACGTATCTGGGCTGGTAACGCAGCGTAACGGAGCCGCGCCGCCTCGCCCTGAACCTAGCAACACGAACACGCTCCTGGATCCGATTCAGAGAATCGCAGATAACGTCAAAGACTTGAGGAGCGAAATGACCCAGTGGAAGAAGCAACAAGCCGCCGCACAGATATCTGCACCGCCTCCGACTCCGCCTCCTCAAGTTGATCTACAGATCATGAACCTATTGCGAGAACAAAACCAGCGCATGGACAAGATGGGCGATGAACTGGTTCGCATGCATGCCCGCATAGCCACGCCGGTCTTGAAGCCGGCGCCTCAGAATCTTCAGCAGGCTATGGCGGCCGCAGAGCGAGACCTTAAGCATCACGTTGATGCTATCCAGGAGTTCTATCAACAGCTTGATAATACGAGAGGCAACCGGGCAGTGACGGAGAAGACGGCGGCATTCATCTTGGCCCTTGAGCAGAGCCTTAGCCAGGGAGCCTGAGGATACCTAGGCACCGATAGCAGCGCTAGGCCAAGGATTAATTAATCCTTTTGAAATTTGCCTACCTAGAGGCTGCTCGTCGTGGGGTATTGGGGTTTTTTTTTTGTCCCTTGCGGGCGGGATCTTTCATGTAATGTCACACACACATCTTGAAAGATAATTATCTTCATATCTTTCAGAAGGGTGACACATATCTTGGAAGATTGCTTCAGCTGGACATCCATTTCTAGACATTTGACCGAAAAAAAGTCGTTATTTGAGTTTACTTTAGTCAGCCGGCTTTTTTCCAACTGTTTATCGCGGTGTTTTAAAAATGGAGGTCCACTGTATGTCGGTGCTGCGAAATGAAAAGGCCCTGCCCTGAACAATGTGAGTTATTCTTTCCAGAATTTAAATTAAAATCCGCAAAGACTTCAGCGATTTGACCAAGATGGAGCGTCAAGGTCAAATGGCGGCAGTTGCCAGTAACCCTAAGTTCGCTCTGGTCATAATGGTGCTTCTCTCCCTTTTCTATATAAGTACTGAATTTGAGACGAAACCGACACGTTGCGTATAACACTGCTACTCACTAGAATCCGAGAATGGCAAGCATGACAGTAGGGAGGTATGGTACACAGCATCTCTTTCCACCCTTTTCAACCTGTATGTGTCCTCCCCTTCAGGTCCAGATCCCACCCACATACACCCACATCATGATGTTCGAACGTGGGGCCCGGTTCCATATCGGCTCTCCACTACTGAAGCTTCCACCCACCCGTAAACTGGCCTCTCTCTCTTTATGAGCACACCTATATCGAATTCAAAACAATACCCCGTCGCCAAGAGAACTTTGGACCACAGTAACCCCATTCCCGGCAACAAAAAAAGAAAAAGAAAAAAATCAGACAGACAGACAGACAGACAGACAGACCAGACCAGACCAGATAAGAAGACAACAATCTGCTTCTTAAAGCTCAAGCCATATGCATTCATTCTTTAGATCATGTTCATCTCGTCTACTCCTAGGTTCAACCGGCGGGACGTTTCGTCGACAGCCCGGGTCAGGGACCGTCCCCGCTGCGACTCGTCATCATCAGTGCTGTCAGCACCGCCGCCAATGTTGCCTCCAGATGCGGCGACAGCTGCGGCGGGGTACTCGCTCAGCCAGTCGCGGCCGAGTGGACTGTGCTCTCCGCCGCTGCTGAGGCCGAGGCCCAGGCCGCTTGGGGAAGAGGTGTCGTTCATGAAGCTGTATTCTGGCTCAGAGGCGGGGGATATGTTCTCGGTGGACTTGTTGGTGGTGCCGGCGGTAGTAGTAGTAGTAGTAGTTGTAGTAGTACTAGAGGTAGAGATATAGGCTGGGAGGGTAGGGGCGGAGGAAGAGGAGGAGGGAACCTCGGCGTTGTGAGCTGCGACGGTTGGGGAGGATGATGAGGTGCTGGATGCCGTGGGGGCGGATAACGAGGCTGCCATGACGGCCGCGGGGGCAGTGGCCGGGCTGTTGATTGCTGTGTTGGTGGTTCCAAAAGACGAAGCCGTGCTGGTGTCGCTGTGGGCTGTCTTTGCCGAAGCCTTATGCTGGTGTTGGTGCTGGTGTGGCACTATCGGGAGCTGCTTCTGTTGCTGCTGCTGCTGCTGCTGCTGATGATGATGGACTTGCTGGACTTCCTCCTCCTGGTTCTGCTGCTGCTGCTGCTGCTGTTGGTGTTGGTGTTGCTGCTGCTCTAGGTCGTGATTATTGTTGACTGGCTGGTTCTTGTTCCCCTTGAGCCAGTTCCAAAAACCGCCGCCGCTGCTGCTGCCGCTACCATTGTCCCTTGCCTTTTTCTTCGCATGCCGCTTGCGGGTTTTTGCCAAGACGTCCTTGATCATTATCCAGACCAGGAAGAGCGGCATGGCGAAAACAACTGTCCAGAAAATAAAGACATGCCCGGGTTTGAAGCCTTCCCACAAATAGAACATGCCACGAGTCTCCGCGACGGGAAGGCTATTGTTTTGGGCGGTGACTGGGTCGGGCGTAATGACAGCAAAGGGGCTGCTAGTGAGGTTGTTGGCCTTGGGGGTGTCGATCGGGGCGGCCAACGTGGTTCCAAGAGGCAGGGCAGGTGTTCCGTCCACGCGCTTGGCCGCCAGCAGTTGTCCGAGGAGCTCGGCATACTCCAGCTCGTCACTGGCAGTGGAAACCAGACGCTCCCGTTTGATGATAGGCATCTTGTCTTGTCTTGTCTTTTTCGTCTGTCCTTGTCTTGTGATGGGGAAGTTTTGAAGGTAGGAGGGGGAGAGAAGAGATCGGACGTGGGAGTTGTAGAGATTAAAATCCAAGCAGTTTGATAAGAACCCAAGGACTCGCAGAATACACTTTTATGCCTGTGTGGGACTGGAGTTGAGGGCACAAAAACAGGCTTCGGGTTTGGGGCTTGGAATTCTCAAAATGTTATCAGGGCTGCTGGATGAGGGGAAGAGGGCGGGGACGGGACAAGATGAATGGATACGATACGGTTGGGCTACAACTGATCGTCCCGCGAGGAGACGAAATGGGGTTGAGAGGTGCTGCCTAACATCTTTGGGACCGACTGTTGTAATTGAGAGCTCGAGGTGACAGAGGTAACGGGAGAAAAGAAGAAGAGAACGAGGATGAAAGGGATGAGGAGAGAGGAAGACAGGTTTTAAGGGAAAGGGGAACTTTGAGATTAGAGATCTTTGAGAGTGCTGAATTTTATTCTTCACTGCCATGGCTTCGATTACCTTGGTTGGCCGGCTGTAAATCAAGGACAAACGAAACTCTGTCTCTTCATGTCCCATTGCATACTATGACCCCGTCAAAAAAGGGGCTTGCAGAAGCCGTTGAGTTTATTCAACGGGGTGGTTCAAAGTTTCGAGCTAGAAACGTTCTCGAACATTTCTCGAACGTCGTTTTCCCATGGGGTACATGCGAGATTTTCACTACGTTGCTACCATACACTTATTACAAAGTCGGTGAATATCAGGTACCTTCAGACCAAAGACCCTCCCATCTCTATGAAATCATTTCGGCTCTCCCCGAGGAAGTAGTCTCGGGGCTCCAGGGTATCTTCGAGTCAGCTGAAATGAAAAATTTCGGACCTCAGGTTTTCCAAAATTTTGGAAGATGTAAAGACAGAAAGAATCCAGCATACGACGAAAAGGCCATCTCATCGTTATGATAATAGGTATTATCCTGGTAACCAGGGAGGTATGTAACCCTGTTGAGCGTCTCTATACATAGCATGGTGGCAGGTGCAAATCAAGGTTGGCAGCTGAAGCTAGCGGGTACAATACGTACCGCATCCGTATTATTTAACTAGCGCCTGTCACAGAATGGCCGTTTGGAAATGGCGTGACACGGCGATATCGACCACTTTCACTGTACTGTGGTGGTGTAGACAACGGCTTTCCCATTTTCACGTGTCGGTATTTTGAATGGTGGGGTGAAGACCAAGGTGGAGACGGGCCAGATGGGGGAAGGGAGAGGAAAAATGTAAATCCCACAGGATGGAAAATTGTGAAACTCACCTCACTCACCCAATCAGATCATGAAAGGTGGCATGCATACGTCATCCCAACGGTTCGTCCTTGCTGGCCTTCACACGTTGCGCCTGCCGCCTGATCCACCCAAAAAGCCCCTCCAAAACCATGCATGCATGCCTGCTGCCGAGGCACTCTAACCCAACAAGATCCCCCAAATCATGACCCGTCTCACCATTTAGCACATGCACTTTTTGTTTGCGCGTCCATCAGGAGAGCAGTGGATAGGAGGATAAAGATATATAACTATCCAAAATAAGCCGTCGCAATATTTCTTTTGGTTCTTTGGTTTTCTCCATGCCTTTACCTTGCTTTACGCAAACCCAACTCTTGGCCTGAAACCTCAACAAAAAAAAAGCGAGAGAAGTGAGGGTGAGGGAGAGTAAAAACAAAGTTGCACGATGCTCAACCACTCCCTTTGGAACCTCGTGACGATCCGCGCCGTCATCTTGCTCCTGCAATACGCGCCTGCCATTGAAGCGGTGCTTCTCGCGGGTCTCCTTTTCTTCTTCCCCCACGCGGCAGGGATACCATCAAGCCCCTCCAACAACAACAACAACAACAACAACAACAATGACGCCCCCAAGGCCGTCACCGCAGCCATCTACGCGCTCTCCGTCCTTCTCGTGCTAGAAGGCATCTACGCAGTCACCCTTTATCTCCCGCACAAGAAGCGCCTGGACAGTCTCGCGGCGCATCCGACGTCTTTGGCGCCCCCTGGGCGCGCGGCCCTGTTCGCAAAATGCGCAGCGAATGTGCCGGACTGGGAGCGGTACCTGCGGTTATGGTTTCTCGGGGCGGACTCGAGCGAGATCAAGCACGAGAATGTGCGCGAGTTCCTGTTATGGTCGTTCTTCGACCGGGATGCGCCCCCCGTCCCCGGCAGCAGCATCAGTACTAGTACCGAGCGAGATCCCCTCCTTCTCAAGAACAAAACTACGAGAGGAGTCGACGATGATGAACATGCCATGACTTTAGAAGAGACCCATGCCCTGGAAGACGAAGTCTCCGAGTACATGCACCAAATCGAAGGGTTCCTCGGGCGAAAATTCGCACCAGGGCGTGGGTCAGCGACGGCGTTCCGGCTGACCATCGACCCTGTCGAGGTCCGGTACCACAGTCTGCTGTGGTACATGATCGTGGCGCTGGTGGACCTGATCACGCATACCTGCATGGCCTTCATCCACAGGTTCAGCTACCACGGCCCGCCGGGGCTGCACTGGCTGACGCTGGGCGTGTTTCCGCCCACCGCCGTGCGCTCCGCCGCCCTACCACCATCCACCTTTTTCTCTGGTGGCGACAGACGCCTCCAGTCGCCCTCTGGCGAGATCGGGTACTGGCTGCGGCCACACCGGTCCAAGACGCGCCTGCCCGTGGTGTTCATCCACGGCATCGGCATCGGGCTGTGGCCGTACACCAAGTTCCTGGGCGAGCTTGCCGAGTCTGGCGATACCGAAGACGAGCAGGTCGGCGTCATAGCGCTCGAGATCCTGCCCATCTCGTTTCGGCTGACGTCGCCGCCACTGACGCAGGCTGCCTTCCTCCAGCATCTCACTGCCATCCTGGCGCAGCACGGTCCCGAGTGGGAGAACTTTGTGCTGGTTTCACATAGTTACGGCTCAGTACTGACGACGCACATCCTGCGGTCGCCAGAGCTGGGGCCGAGGGTCCGCGCCGCCGTGCTCATTGACCCCGTTAGTGTCCTGCTCCACGTCCCAGACGTGGCGTACAACTTCACGCGGAGGAAGCCGCGCACAGCGAATGAGTGGCAGCTGTGGTACTTTGCAAGCATGGACATGGGGGTGGCAGAGACCCTGGCGAGGCATTTCTTTTGGAGAGAGAACATTATTTGGCGGGAGGAGCTGTTAGAGTTGGGGGCACAGAGGAAGGTGGCGGTATCTCTCTCCGGCAGAGATCTTATCGTTGACACGCACACTGTGGCACGGTACCTGGCAAGCGAAGGAGAGTTTTCGAAAGTGCCACATGAGGATCCCGCGTTTGTCAGCGGGAGTAGACTCGGGGATGATAAGCCTTGTACATTTGCGAGCCATGTGGCTCCCTCGGGGCTTGAGATTCTGTGGTTCCCCCCACTGGATCATGCGCAAGTCTTTGACACACGGCGGGATAGAAACCACCTTGTGGAGGTGATTAAGAGATACTGTCGAGAGGCGTATGTAGCCCCTGAATAGATAGACAGATGGATGACAAATAGATAGATACCCTGGACGTATGCCAACCGGAGCTCTGTATTCAATGGGTGACAACAGGAAGCTTTGCGCCACGTGAGCTTCTCAACGGCAATCATGTGTGCTCCGAACGGGGCCGAGGAATGTGGTAGAGTGGAGAACGTGATAAGAGGAGGAAAGCAAGGGAAGTAAGTAGGTATCTCTCATCATTTCTTTCAGGTATATACAGATCCAGGCCCGCCGCCGCCGCCGGATTCGTCATCGGTTCGAAGGTACTTTTGCCTCGGCGCCTCCCCAATCCGTCAAGTTGACCTCGACCGGCGACGGCCCACTGCGCGTAAACACCCAGAGCAAGTCGGCGTCATCGGACTCGTTCACGATCTGGTGCTCGGTCCACGACGGGACAAACGCAAAGTCTCCCTGCGCGAGGTCATATCGCTTTGGCTCTTCGCCTTCGTCGTCGGGGCTCGATAGCAGAACTCCTGTGCCTGACGCTGCGTAGATGATGGCATCTTTGGACTGTTATTTGAGGCTGCGCTGATAAATTCCTTTGATGCATTGTCTGTCACCCTTTCGGATGCCGCAAACGGATAGACAAAGGAGAGATGGGGATAGTGCTACATACCCTGTTCGCCGTTGTGGCGTACCGTTGAGGAGGATTTGGGCTTCACTATCAAGACTGTTTACACCATGGCACATTATCCAACCTAAACTTAGAAGTCGGGTTCATATTTAAACTGTGTCATGTGCTGGTTGAAGTGTGGGGAAGGGGGCGTTGCTGATTGAGAAAACTGATAGCAAGATAGAGGGAGGGTGATGAAGTTTGGGTTTGGGCTCACCTGATGCACACATCTTATCGGTCTTGTTGACGACCGCATCTCGGCTCAGGACTCGTATTCCAGAAGGACCCTTTTTTTCTCCATTCGGTTCGGCTGCTGCTGGTGCTGCTGGTGCTGCTGCTGGTGGTTGTAGTGAAGGAGGTGGAAGTATGTCGCTAGACTTTGTCACAGATATCGATGATGGCATGAGCATGGGCCATATGTCCTGGATGAAGGGGAGGAAAGAAGCCATCCTGGTTTTGGGTATCCTGCGTGGGTTAGGTTGTCTTTCGTAAAGGCCTCTCTCTAGCTTGTCTCTCGAAAGTTCGGCCACCTTTCGGGGTTATGACCGAGTAAGAAGGTGAGCAGCAAAGTCAATATGCTCGTTCTGATGACGCCACTGGTAACCACTCCCTCTGACCACACGAGGCACTTATCGACGCCCCGGGCCCTTTCGTCTCTGTCGATGTCGGGGATACTTTGACGAGACAGGGTTCCCGGACTGCCGGATTTATCGACTGTCTTCAACAACTTGCCTGGTAGGGGCAATCGCTTGGTGCAAAGACTTGTATCCGCTATGGCTCTACTGATGTTTGGTCAAGGGTTTTGATCGTTTGAATGTACCTTTCTCGTTTGTTGGGTTGTCAAGAGTGGAGTTCGATGTTCTGCAAAGACCTTGACGGAAACTCATAAATCCGACGGTAACCTGGAGACCAAGGTAACAAAGACTCTGTACCAAAAAGTAAGTCGATATTGGTTACATGAATTGTAGATCCAAAGGCGTAAGCTGAAAGCTTCTCGAGAGGTTGGCAAGTGGGCCAAAAGTTGGACAGTTATTTAGGCTGGCACAAGCTGGATGAAGAAGGTGGGTTGTTGGAGGGGTTAACGAGTACTTGCTGGTTCACTAGATTTTGGTGAGTAGAGATGTACATGTATGTACACTACTGTACATGTACCTGTTGACCCCCCCTGCAAGTCGTGACGTGCATCCACAAAAGCCATCAAATCCGGCAGCTCAGTGCGGTGCACAGGCACAGCAGGTTGCACGCCAAGCACGCCCACAGCATCTGCCCAGCGCTTCACCCCTTGAGATTTCAGAGAGGAAAGCTCCACGTTTTGTGATCGCCTGATGGCATTCTTGACTATCCGGCTGTTGCTGACTTTCTTTATGGCTTTCCAGATAGACTCAATATCGTCTAGGCTGAAAAAAGGAAAAGGGAGTAAAGAGCTGCGAGTTGAGTTCTGCTTCCGAATCTTGATACAAACCATCCCATTGGATGGGACGATGGAGTAGCCGTACAACCCGCGTCATGCTCGAGCGTCCGGGCCGACCACTTATGGAAGACCAACCTTATTATCGGATCCCCGAGTGAAGCGAGCTGCGGGGAAGGTTTGGCGAGCGAGCAACGGAGAGGGTGAAAAATAGGGATTATTAATGAAAAGGGAAGACTCTCCATGACACTCATTCTCAACTTTAAAAAGTGATCTTAATTCGACAGAAATTCGCTTTCATATGGAGAGTACTGGTTAGTGGTTGCTCTACAGAGTTACTGTCCCTCTTGATCACGTCCAGTGCCATCCCTGCCGCCGAGCAAAGTGGTGGGGGGAGCTCCCCGCGTCTTCCCGCTCACAGCACTACACTCTGCATCCCACAGCGCATGAACAGGGGTGAACCAGTACCCTTGCCCAGCTTTCACCAAACGACATTCGGGTTCACCGGATCATCGGTCTATTCGAGGTCCCAAAACCCACGAATGCCTCTCCGCCTTGCTCATTCGATCGCCTCTGGCTCTCGCGTTCGAATCCGCACCCATAACCCCTCCAAGGCCTCCTCTTCGAGACTACTAATCGATCGATTACCTCTCGACTTCCCACCAGGGCTTCCAGCCCGAGCGATATCCCCCCCCCCCCTCGTATCGTCCAAACAGTCGACTGCAGACCCAATCTACCGACTCTCGTTCGTCATCATCATTCTGTCTCTCGATAGCTGCGCAATATGGAGGCGCAACAGTTGCATTTTGGCGATCACTCAGTATCCGCTTTAGCCAACAAGGGCAAAGAGATAGCGCAAGGTTCGTGATAGGAAACCCGAGTCGATGCCATGTCTTCGGAATTGCCGTGTCCGCATACTCACCAATATTATTAGTTCCGTCGCTTGAAGATTGCCGCCTAGTCCGCCTCCCTCGGGAACTCTTCGATAGCGTCCTATCCTATCTGTCCCCAGTCGACTTGGTCTCCCTCTCTGCGACCTGTCACGCCCTCCATGAACTTATCGGACGTGACGCCGACCACCTATGGCAGGCCCTAGTGCAAGATAATGTCCCTGGAACGCGAGTTCGATCATCGTATCCTTTCAAGACCTTTCGTGAGCTGTTTCAAGCTCACGACCCGCGGTGGTTTCTTCCAAAACACAAGATATGGTTCTCGGACACCGACCTGACAGGGAAGCTCATGCTGATCCGTTACGACCAGCGGCGCGGCTGCATCGAGGGCTACCAGCTTGTTGCCATCAGTAATCGCACTACCGCTGAGATATGGTCGGCTCATCCGCGCGTTACCATCCACGCCTTCGAACCAAAAGTTTCTATGCACCTCGACCAACCCCTCTTATACCTCGGTGCTGTTGATCGTGATGGACCCTCTGGAAAGTCTATCATCCTCCAGGAAGATGCCGAGGCGGCCCCGCAGAGGGAGAACAAGTTTCAGGCTGAAGCGCACATGTATCGTGGGATAGGTGGAATCTCCACTACTTTTATGTTTGCGAAAGCTCTAAGCCCCAAGGACGCAGCGTTCCGATGTGGCTTGGACTTTCCCTACGCCAATGTATGGCCCTCGCCTCGGATACCGGCAAGGGAACGTGTTGCGGGTGCCTCGCTGCAGAACGATGCGGAGCGGCCGAGCCGGCGGAAAGAACTTTGTGACAAGATATTCCGGCTTCGCAAATGGCTGGAGTTGCGGGCACTGACGACCAATGGGCTGAACCTAGGGGGGCTGCCGCCAACATGGGATCCTGAAGAAGGGGACGCGCCAGCACCGATGGGGCTTCATATCGGCGAGAATATCCAGACATGGTCGACACTTGATCCAGCCTTGTACACGCCAACTCCGGAGAAACCATATCGGGGCATATGGGTCGGAGACTATAGCGGCCATGGCTGTGAATTTTTGTTGATCAATCAGCCGGACGACGACCCGAACCACCCCTTCGATCCGGCCAGTGTTATCCGGGGGGAAAACGAGACAGCCGAAGAGTTTGCGCGCCGAAAGACCGACGAGATGGTGTATCGCGGCCGCCTCGAGGCTATCAAGCTGACAGGGGACCCGAATGTGCCGCGCGGCGAGTTCACCTTCCTGGTCAAAGACCTTGGCGCCAACGGGTTTGTCACCGTGGTAGAAGACGAACCGTTCATTGGTGCGCGGGTAGTCAAAAGCAAGGGGCATATTGCAAACACTAACTTTGTAAACGGTGAGCATTTATCCCAACAACCTTTCGTTGCTGGATATCGTATGCTAACATTGACCCCCTTCCCAGATCAGTACATTGACTCCCATTTGATCTTGATATCTCATAACCGCATAGCACAGTACTGGATCAGCTTTGGACACATCAGTTTCTTTGAGCGGGTTGATATTGACCAGTTCCTTCTCCCGACGGAAACCACGAAAAAGTGACCATTTGTTCTGGTTGGCAGCATACATTATTTCTTGTATAGACTTGTAGGGCACTTCTATTCGAGATATTCAGGTAAGCAGTGTGAGGGAGGGGAAGAGACGTGTCGTTTTCTCATAACGAAGCATGCGAACCCTCACTCCACAACAATTGACAGAGAGCAGCAGAATGGGTTTATGGAGACCACACACACACACACACACACACACACACAAAGACAAATATTGTGGATGGGAATGGTTTGGGCTAGTTAACGATATGAGCTTTTACGCGTCAACGAACAATGATGGCACATAACAAAATGAAAAGGTGCGGGAGAGGGCAGTCTTATTATCACGAAGCCAACGAATATATTGAACATATCGATGGAACAAACGGGCCATAGTCCAACTACCAATGATTTCACTTACCTGTCCATCAAATCCAGTATTTCATGGTGCTGTTATGTATGTAATCTTTCTTGTCTGGTCTGGTAACAAATAACACCATAACCATCTTTCTTACGCTGAATTGCGTCGGCGTTCAGCCCCCCCCCCCCCCCCCCACCCCAAACACGACATTTTGCAACTGCCTTTACTACGTGCGTAACCACCTAATCTTCAGCCTAGCTTGCGTATGTATGGATTGTTATATTAGATAACGTCGATGCATACTTGCAGTAATTTTCTGGTGTTCATTTTGATCCCACTGTCTGACCAGAGAAGAATACGTCCTTTAATTCCATAATGTAGAGGTTGATGAAGCCTGTTGACAAAGAGGTTGATGAGTTTACGATGTCAATTTGGGCCTGCACTGTGGATAATGACCCTACTTTTGGCCCGAGCCTCCGTATGTACTTTTCCGTATGGGATCCGTACAGGCACACCAAAAGGTAGCAGAGTCCGCCTCGATGGCGTTCATGGCAAAAAGAACAACTTATGAAACCCAGACCCCGTTTCTATGCCAAAAGAACAAGCGACATTGCTTGAGTCGCTGGTATCCTAATAATTAAAATTACGTAGACAATGGTTTATCCAAAACTTGCTTCCCAAAAGTTACCCAAATTAATACAGTACGCCCTTTCTTTTCGTATCATACAGTCTAGATTATCATTTACTCGAAGCCGAAGCCGAAGCGGCCGTAGAAGAAGAAGCGGAAGCAGAAGCAGATCTCAGCATGCTATCCCTAACCTCCTCCATCTCCTTCTGGAATCCACAGCCATACGTTTCGCCGGTCGACCAAGTCACGCCCTTGGTTCCAGTCGTCGTACACCGCGGACACAACCGCACGCGGTGCCATGCCGTGGCCAGGTTTCCGCGCACATTGTAGATGCCGCGATGCGACTCGGGCTGGGCGTTGTATGCGTCGTCGGTGGCTTTGACGATGAGGGTTGTGCAGTTTTTCTTCATCTTTTCTTGTTGGGATTCACCACCATCAGTAGCGGCAGTGGGAAGAGGGACGACAGGCAGCTGTCCCGCATACCGCCAGCGCTTCCAGGCCCAGGATTTATTTCCATAGCATGGCGAAGATGGGTCGGCGCAGTCGTCGAGGAGGGACACTTGGTCCCATGTTGTCCCGCCGTCAAGGCTCACGTCAACTCGTGCGACTGCACGTCCCCCACCAGAATATGCGTATCCTTCCATGGCGATGGGCGTAGCTACTGGGGTATGGCTTGGACATGGTGGCTCCTCCACAGTAGAATTAGAGGCAGGTTTCTTGGTGAACCCGACTTTTTGTTGTAGGGCAGCCATGTCGACTCCCACCGCCGCATCCCGGGTCCACGGCACGGCCCCCCGGCGGATACACTCGCCCACCCAGATGCCCGTGATGGCCGAAGTGACGGGCATCTCTTGAATGGCACGGGCGCGATCCCAGTCGGGATTCGCACCTTCGTTGGGCCCAAAGGATTTGTAGTCGCGCCGCTGCCACTGGCTGCTGCTCTCTTCGTCGGAGACGGCGATTTTGGACAGCCATTTGACAGACCGTGCAGCAACATGGCCTGGAACCACTGCGCGCAGGGGAAATCCGTGGTCGCGGGGAAGAGGCGCGCCGTTCATGTTGAAGGCGAGCAAGACATCGCCACGCGGGTCGAGAGCTTTCGACAGGGGGATAGAGGCGCCATAGGCCTCGAGTCCAGAGAACTGGACGTGTAACGCATTTGTGTCATCGGCTGTGTCAGTAGTTGCGGAGCTGTTGCTGTTATTCTTTGTGGTTGTCACAGTTGGATCTGCGACCTGTAACCCGGCATCAGCCAGCACGTCTGCGAGCCGTACGCCCTCCCAGTCGGCATTGCTAATGGCACCCACGCCCCATTGTAGCCCGTTGGTCTTGCCCGCATGCCGCGTCATATCGTTGCGACGGTTACCGCTGCATTGCAAGGCGGCTGTGACTTTGTGAATGGGAAACTGCGTCTTCAAGTCGGCCAGTGTATACCGCTTGGTGTCGCCGTCGGGCAGCTCGACGGTGAGCACATGTTCCTCCTCTTGATCAACCACAGGCACCCACATGTGATTCCGCACGTAGAACAGGCCGTTGGGCGTGAGGAACGATCGTGTGAGCTCCGAGTTCGGGGGCTCGGCGTTGCGCGGCCTGGCCGTGTGCGCGATCAGGCGAGCGTCCCGCTCAGGATCGCTGGCGAAGGGGTCCTCGATCGACGTCGCAGGAGGCCGGCCCCCTATCAGGTCATCCGGGGAGATGTACCCGATCAGATACTGTGCCAGAATTTCGCGGACATAGGGGGTCTTGTGGATGCTGAAGATGTCCCAGTACGGCTCGATGCTGCCGCCCGCGGCTCGCAGGATCACGTCCCCGCCGGGGTGCGCCGCGATCCATTCGCTAATGTCGTACACTTTGTCTTCGTATGTTACCCAGGGGTGGGGTGAGTCAGCGCCGTGCTCTGCGCGGATGTCGGCGAGCCGGAAGCGTGGGAGGGACGGGTCGCGGTCGTCGGTGGCAGCAGCAGACCTGGCTGACGCTGGCAGGGTTTGGTTTGCCCCTTTGTCCTCGTCGACACCAGCGGCTGGGGCGAGCGCATACAGCGAGGCCAGTAACCCGCCGCCCAAAAGAAAACCCAGAGGCGCCGCCCGCGCATTTCTAGGGAGCGGGTGGCTCTTCGAGTTTGTCTTGGAGAAGGGGGATGCTGGATTTGGGCCGGAGGCATCTCGACGGGGGGGAGTCGTGTGGAGGGATCGGGGACGGAGCTTGCGACATGATGCGGTCGGCACGGCGGCGCGTCGTCGGCCGGCGCTCAGGAGGACGTCGACGGCAAGGCGTCTCGAGGCGTGCGCAGCCATGGGGGGGGGGGGGGATTGTTGGTCTCCAGCTGGCGTCAGAGATGACTTGTTAACAGTGAGTCACGCCGCGGTTGTTGATCGCAGGAGGCGAACTCACGTTATCTATGACTCCAACTTCAATCCCATATTTTGACGGAAATAGTGATGTCGTTTTTATCCAATCAAGCCAATATAAAGATGTGGTGCCAGGTCAGGTCGGCGACGTCGGACGAATTCCACAGAGACTCAGAGTCCAAGCATTCCTCGATTCGGTGGTGGACAGACAAAAAAGATGAAGAGGGCCTGAACTCTGTGAGACATGGATGGACGATCGGATCATGGATAGTGGAAGGAAGCTCGGGGACCACAGAAAAGTTGCCGGGTACTGTTCTAATTGCATAAGGGAATTGACGACTAACCCTCCAAGCCCTCCTAGCTGACATGAGGGAGGTACTCTCACCGCCATGGAAGCAGTGGGCCGGTCTGGCTGGGAATCCTCTTCCAATAAGCTGCTGTTTGTTCTCGGTAGCGACTGCTGTTTTGGCTTTGCTGTCAGGCAGGTCGTAGACTCACGGTTCACTTGTTGGAAGGCCGGTGTCGGCGGCCGACGATTGCCGTCGTTCAGTGCTCACAGGGCCACCTAGCATGCTGCGTTACGTCAAGCACCTGTCAGGAGACGAAGCTCCCCCCCTGCCAGCCCGCATCCGAGCCGGGAGCCGGAACGGTTCCCATTAGCTGGGAGTCACCGCTATTGGCCAGCTGACCAAACCCCAAAATTTGCGGTGGACAGCGCTTGGGCTTGCCCGATGTGGGGAAGCTGCAGCTACAAGGCTTAGACCGCCAAAGTTGCAAACGATGAAAAGTGACCCCTTTTTTCCATCGACTTCTCGATAGCAATTTTGTCAGGAAACGACAGCGCATCAAATTGTGTTTCTCAAGAACAACAAGAACCTCGTGTATTCTCAAGTAGATTGTGGAACAGGCTAGACAACATGAGATGAACATATTATCTCCATACCTGGAATACAGTATCGGGCAAGTACCAAGAAAAACAAAAACAACCCCGCCCCCCCCCCCCCCCTTTCCCAACAAAATATAGACTGGGTCAAATTGATAACAAAAAGGCAATGGGGCAAGACAGCAGAAAGTACACAATAACAAATTTTCCTCTCGTGTATATCAATCTGTAATTCATCCATCCCTCACCACAAGCAAATTCAGTACCCATCCCCGCGGAACCTCCTCGGCTTTTTAGCAATGCGGCGCGAATCAGACGACCGCAGCCGCATCGCCAACCTCCTCGGTGGTGACGACGACACAACGCGAGCGGCCTTGGCGTTATAGGTTTGGGTTTTCCTCGCAGTCTTTCGCCTGTTTTCGGGACTTGGTGGTGGAGTGGGTAATTTGGGACTGCGAGACATGAAAAGTAAGCCAGTCACTCAGCTAAGTTACTTGACTGGAGAGAGAGAGAGAGAATGAGAGAGATGACAAGTAAGACCAAACATCTTCACACTTACGGGCTCTTTTATTACTGGGCACAAAGAAAGGAGACTGGAGTAAGCTAATACTCACTTTTTTGACGGTTTTTTGGGCGACTTTTCCTTTCTTTCCGGCTCCTTTATCGGCACCAAGTTCCTGTCCTCGTCGTACTCGAACCCCCTGGGGGCAAAACCGCCAAACGTGGATTCCCAATCTATCCGCGGCTTCTTGTTGGGGGGAATCTCAGTCGTGGACGTGGATTTGTTATCTTCCACCTCCTCTCCCACCTCTCCCACCTTCTCTCCTACTTTGTGTAGCGTTCCCGGTGGAGAATTGGGGGCGTATCTGTATTCCAAGGCCTCGATATCGATCGGACCGGGGACTGTTTGACCAACCGGGTATTTTGGGCAACCCTCGATATGCTCTGCGCGTTCCCTGATGGTTGAGACCCTGTCCTTTGTCTTGTTCCATGAGAGCTTGTCGCCGCACCACGGGCAAAAGTCGGCCGGGTCCCATCCAATGCCACAACACGCATCTTCCGAGTGCTTAATCCTGTATTCTTCGCTCAGCCGGTCTGGGTCACAGTAAAAACCGCAACTGACGCAGTATAGAGAAATACCCAACGTCGGATCCCAGACCTTGCATCCAATGTGTTTGGCAAAGCCGGTGTTGACCTCCTGGAAATGTTCGTCTTCATCTCCGCGGAAGCCGCAACAGATACAGTAGTACGGATTAGGCCCTCCATCGTATGATCCAGGGAAGCAAATCTGGTCGTGATGCTCACGGTCAAGAGGATCATCGAGCTCTCTATGATCGCGACTGCAGCGGGCACAAAAATTCCAAAGGGGTTCATCGTCAAGGGTGAGTTTGTTTGCTATTGCTCTTTGCTGCGCCTGTTCTTTCTTTCGCTGCTCTTGTTGCCTTTTCTGGTACTCTTCCAACCTTTTTCGTTGTTCTTGCTGCTTCTTTTGTTGCTGTAGAAGCTTTTGTTGCTCTTCATGCTCTTGCTGCTGCTGCTGTTGTTGTTGTTTCTGTCGTCGGTCGTCCTCCTTCCGCTGCAGATTTTGTTGCTGCCATATATGCTCTCGCTCTGCTTCTTCTTCCTCCTGCTGTTTTTGTTGTTCACGTTTCCCATGACTCTCTCGCCCCCCCGCCCACGGTTTTTTCTCCTGCCCACGTGACACTACCTGTTGCAAATAGTCGATGTGATTTGCTATAATGTGTCTAGCTTGCTCCTCTGGAGACCAGTGCTGGAATAGTTCTTCGTTACAGAAGGAGCACCTAACTGCGGCATGTTCAGCGTGGAGGTGATTCTGCAGTTCGGCTTGCTTGTTCACCGGGTAAACCCTATCGCATCCCGCATAGGGGCACTTCTGGGTGCGAGTGAGAAGTATGTTGCGCATGTCGGCGTAGTCGGTTTGCAGGCGGCGCGTCTCAGTCGGGGTCAAGACGGACAGGGCCACGACTGGCAGGCTGTCGTGTCCCAAGTTGAGCAGCGAGTCGATGGGCGGCGCGTTGATCGGGATCGTCTGGTGCGACTGCACATTGAGCGGGTGGGCATAGCTGTACTCGCGCATAAGCATTCCTTTCTCCACCTCGCTCAGCGGGCGCGGCTTCGTGAACTTTCGCTTGCGAGTCTCCTTGCCCTCGGACCCTGCCCGGGGGTCGACTGTGTGCCAAGACAGGGCTTTCTTTGGCGGAGGCTGTTGGTCCCACGGCATGAGGGTCTTCAGGCCCATTACGGACAGTTTCTGGTACTCATTGAAGAACTGGTAGTCATGATGTCGAGAGAAGTCACCGAGCCCTTTCTTGCCGTCGAACACCGAATATTGGTAGAAGTCGACGTAACCAAATACATCGCTTTCAAATTCTACATGCTGTCAGTCAGTCCCAAGAAGAGCCTCCTTTTCTCGCGGGGTTTTTCGTGGAATCTTACCTGGCATTTCGTTCGCGGCCATCACCCGAAGTTTCAGGGCTGGTTTGGTAACCAGTCTGGAAATCATCTGCCATTGAGCCTCGGTCGTTTTGGGGCCGAACACGAATTGCGAAGTGCTCAGACTTTTGGTTTTGCTGTCCTCGATGATAGCGATCGAGTCCTTCTCGGGCGAATAGACCGTGTTGCTCAACGCTCTCGTTGCCAACTTCCGGAACTCCCCGACGCTCGGCCAAGTGGTCCAGCTCTCCTGACTCTTGCCATGTGGTTCAAAGATGATGTACGACCCATAAATAGGCTGAAGGGCCATGAATTTAGGGAATAACTGCAGGCCATTGTTCGGCGCTTCCCCCAGATCCCCAAACCGGGTGATGTATTCACGCAATCTGTCAACAATTTTCTGCAAGACCTGGTCCTCTTTTTCTCCGTCGGCGTTCACATCCCCTCCAACTGGTACGTCCACTGGGCTCATTGGCACGTTGTAAACACCGGCATAACCATGGGCTTCTTTCGGCCAGAGAACAAATATATGTTCACCGGGGAACCACACTCTTACATATTGGAGTTGATCGGCGTGCTTTTCCACGCAGTTTGTCAAGTACTCGATAAGTACTTGGCGCAGTGTTGGCACATCCATAATCTTTTTGTTCAACGAGATGGAATGCCGTTTGATCTCGCCAGGAATAAAGATTGGAAGGCTATCGCGTTGACCGCCGGGATTCCAACGGGGGCCGCCCGACAACACAATCGGCAGTTTGGGATTTGTACGCCACGACTGAAGGATCTTGGACCATGAGTCGGGAGATAGCATCAAGCCTCCGTATGTGAAAGTCCGTTTCTGAGCGCCACCGGGATCTCTGTGGCCAATGGAGGCGTCTGGAATTGCAGGCCGTCCCGGGCGATTGGGAATCCTGCCAGCAGCCAGTAGTCGAGTCGCTTGAGCTACCCATGGCGCATACTGGTTGGTGTAGACAAAGTTCTTGGTATTCTTGGGCATGCGGATATAAGCCACGTCTGGGCGGTTCATGGACTCGGTGTCGTCGTCGGTCCACCGGAGAACAACTTTCAATACGTTGCTGTCACCTGAAGGCTCCCATATATTAGGAGATTGGTTGGCGGGTGGGCTGACAAAGAGCACCTTGTCGAACGCTGCGTCCTCTCCCAGCTGGCTCACTTGACTTTGGACCCATTTCCATCCCGGATGGTCGCCGCTGAAGTCGCCAATGCCAGCACATGCGACGTGAAAGCGTTCCCACTCCGAGTTCACACTCGCGCCCTTATTGCGCGCATGCAGGGTGTAGTTGACGCCAACACGATTGTCGAGGCCCAGGACTCGATCGACCGCATCGACAAAGGTGTAGAATGAGTCGACGCGGAACCACACAACGCCCTGCCTCCCAAACAGAGGGACCCAGCTACGGTTGGTACCACTGACTTCGCCCCCGAGCGAGGTTTTCAATGCACTCAGGTCTTGGGTCTTGGCAAAATCCAAAGTTATGGAAGCCGGAGTGTGGCTGAACACTTCCTTGAAAACCTCACTAACGTTCTGGATTTGCCCGCCACCTCGGAGAAAGAATGGGCCTGGGTCTTCGTAGGCCAATTCATGTTTGACGTCAGAACTGGCTTGGGACTCTGAGTCGACGGGGAGCTCCGAGTCCGAGTCCGAGTCCGAGTCCGAGTCCGAGTCGATGAGGGACTCAAAGTCGGGGGTGATCATCATCGCGTCGCTGTCCGAGGAGGACATGTCGTCTTGGTCCTCGTCGATGCCGCCACCTCGTAGCTGCATGGAGTGTACCGTACGGGGCCCGCCGGGGTGATAAAATGCTTCCAGAAGTGGGTCTGGAGCTGTGCAAATGTCAGTACAAATCATCACGGTAGGTAGGAAGTGCTGGGCCGGGCTTTGAGAAAGCTGCATGCAGTAACGTACTCCTCACAACGTCTTTCTCAAATGCACGTGTTTCGTAGCTGTTCAGGAAGCGCAGATGGCCTCCGTGGGGCCCAGTGTCGTCGTCGCTGCTCTCACTGTCGGAGTCCCCCCAGCCCGACCACTGCTGCCTGAAGTCGACCGTCATGGGGGCGACAGGCAGACCAAAGTAGGCAAGAGTGAATTTGAAGGTGAGATTAGCACGCTTCGCCATGCCCTTGAACCGATCCGACCTGAGAAGGTCCGAGTAGATCTGCTTGTTTCGCGCCTGGATGTCGGCTAGAGCAGGATTGTGGTGCTTGTCGGTAGGGATGAGCAATTCTCGTGCGTGAGGAGTGAAATTAGTCTTGAGGATGCCGTCAATGGTTGTGTTGGGGTTCTTAAGCAACGCCCCAAACTCGCGCAGCTTGTTCTTGAATTTCCCGCTATCAGGCGAAATTGCTGGATCCCACTGGGCCTGCTCTTTCGCAATGAGCTTCTTGTCTATCTCTTCCTGGCGCCTCATGCGCCTATGATACTCCTTGTCTGCCCGGCGTTCAGCATTGGTTGTGGCACCGCCTCTGGGTCCCGTGTTATTGAGATCTAGCGGCCCCGGACGTGGGCGAGGTACGTCGCCTTTGGTATCTTTGGCACCTCGCAACTGCGACCAAGCCTTCCAAACGCTGCCGAACATGTTGAGGATCCTAGGCTCTCTCTCAAGCATCTTCTCGATATGTGTAGAAAGTTTGAGTTGAAGAAGGGTGTGGATGGGGCGGTGCTAAAAAGTGCAGCGTCTCAAAAGAAAGGGGATGGATGGCAACGCGATACGAGGGGACTAAACAACATTTCAAGGAATCGGAGACAAAGCCTGGGGCCCATGTATGTATTGAGCTGTTGCCTGCGTCGGTTCAGCTTTGACAGCGAGCCGCTGCTACATGCCATTCGCCGCGGGCAAAAATCTGGATTGTGTTGCTGCCTTTGTTGGCCAACGACACAAGTCGCGGTCAAAACAAAGCTTGGCTGCATGCGTAAGAAATGGATACAGGGGCACAAGGAGAAGATGGGATTGTCCTCCGGAACAAGTAAAAACATATGTGCGAACACTCGGAACGGGAAAACAGGATGACATACAAAGAGGAAAACGGGCGCGCTCGAGACTTCTCGGTGGCAACTGGTTTGTCGCGATGACAATCGTGTCTTGGCTGCCATGATATTGAGGGAGGGGCAGAGACTGGAAGATATTGACATGGCATGACCAGGCAGTAGTGGCGGTGTCCTGGTGATCTTTTTCTGTTCGAGGACCAGCGATGTGCTGTCGTTGCTTGGCTGGGTCCTGCGGCATGCTTTTCATTTCTCGCGAGTTCAACTCAACCAAGCACGGGGTTGATTACCTCATACTCTCACTACCTCATTCTACAGCAATCTTGGTCTCTTCGTCCCTTCCGAATTGGATGGTGAGCTTTCAAGTTAGCTTTTGTTTTCCCCTTTCCAATACTTAAGGTATGGTAGGTACCTAGGTAACGCTATCTTTTTTTTTTGCTTTAGGGTCACAAGCCATTGTTGCCAACTGACACTGACGACAACAGTGCTGCCCAAACTCTTTGTTTCTCCATTGCACCCTTCTCGCAGCTTTGCTACTTCCGCATTTCCGGCATGCTATTTCTTTCATTGGGCTTTTGGGTGTCGCTCCACCCACGGGTTAACGAGAACTCAAAAACATTAGCCTAGCAAGACAAGAAAACAGACACCAAAAAGAAAAAAAGAAAAAAAAAGAGAAGAAGAAGAAGAGGAAGAGGAAGAGGGAATAGCCCAGCGTGATTTTTCCATATGGTGGTACCTTTTGCTTTGAAGAGACTGGCAACAGCAGATGCCACTTGGAGATGCACAAGTACAAGAGGTATATTAAACCCTTCAAGTCGCAGACGCCTCGCAGACGCAGGCGCCAATGTCCGGATGTGTGGTTACACGCCCGCGTTCAAGGTGGCGATTACGCGATGTACAATACAATATTCCTTCCCGGCTCCCGGGATGCGCCAGTGGCTCCCGTCTCTTATTCTCGCGGGAGTGGGTGGGAGGGCCGGACCGGGTGAAGATGGCATCACTCTAGACAATGATGGCACTGCGTACTTCACAGAGATGGGTACCCGGGCAGGCAGCAGACGAGACTCAACCCCTCCGAGTCTTCAGTAGCGTAGCATTCATCTCTCGTACCATCTCCTCGAGTGAGTCCTGCATGTCGCACGACATGTAGAGAGCTTCGATCTGCTTGGTCTCGCTCTCCCCGCCATTAGACCGCGTCAAGGCCATTGCTCTCATCGTGAAGCACGGCATCAAACCTGGCGTTTCCTACGTCGTCAGTCCCCGGACCGGTAGTTGAGGAGCTGGTCGAGCCCGCCGCCGCCCTGGCCGGCGCCGCAGCCAATTCGTTCAACAGCGGTAGCGACACAGCGAAGTGGTGTTCATTGGCAAGCTGCGTTACCTCGTCGATGCTCGTTAGAGATGTAGCCATTATCTGCGTTCTCTTTGTTCCTCGTGCCTCAAGATAGGCCTGCGCAGCGGCACGGAGGAGGAAGGCCTTGTTGGTGTCGACATAACTGTGCCACCCTTCATGTCAGACCTTGGCACCCCAAAATGGAAACATCTCGTCGGACATAGATTGGGGCAGGCAGGCCCTATCTAATCCACGCCAGTGATACTCCGGACTTTAAACTGACATAGCACATACACACAATTCGCTCGCTTATACTGCCATGTAACGTGGACTTGGGAGAGAGTGAGAATAGAGAGGTTACATACCGGCATCCAGCATCTGCACCCAGCGCGGCCTGCTCCATACAGAATACCGTCGTCGCCAAGGTTGCGACTCCTTTCGTCTCAAGCTTGCGGCATGCTTGTAACCCTTCCTACATGGATGGGACCTTGATGCAGACACGTCTGGCGTCGAAGCCCGGGGAGAGGAGTTTGAAGTGCGACACTATTCCTGGATATATATGTGAGTGACGAGGGGCTTCAAGCCAGGTCAGCACATATTGTATACACTGACTCTTGGCATTCCTGATGGTCTTCGCAGTGGAATAAGCCTAAAGCAGGTTTGTCTGGATGTGGAAATAACCGGTTATATCAGGAGCCAGCTTTAGGGACAGGCTGACGATCTATTGACACCCGTGTCTCGGTAGCAGCCCGAGTGAGGGATTATACGATGATTCTCACCATAGACTCCACAGCGAGCTCCTCCAGCGTGGCATCGGACTGCTTGCCAAACATCCAGTGGGCCGTCTCGATGGACTCGATAATCAACTGCTGATACGGCGGGTTTCCGTCACCGTCAAGCTTGCTCAGCTCGGCAATGGCAATGGCCTGCGAGCGATCAAGTTCCGGTGCATCACGAAAGATCAGCCCTTGGAAGTTACCGTGCCGTCGTTGGAATACTTTGTTGGTGATCACGAACCTGGTTTGAAGTGGAATCGACGAATGGGCCAAACTTCGCCGCAGCTGTTGGTAGGGTCAGTGTGTTACAAACTCGCAACCGAGGTATTTAGCGAAAAACGGGTGCCTTTCCTTGCCTTTCAAGTCCAACGTATCACAGTCCACCGCGTGCGAGGTCCGCAATTGATGGAGAAGAGTGGCCATGGTTACCAACTTGTGCTCCAACTGCCCGTTACTTCCAACGGGTAAGCTAAGTTTCGTGCAGATTAATCGATCTTGGATTGGGACCTGCGGCTCCGCAGCAGTGTAACGTGAGAAACCGGGGTTTGTGGTCAATCCTTCGATGCCACATGGTAGTATAGTAGAGTAAGCCCGGAAACACGGGCGTAGAGATATCTCATACCCATCCGGGGCGGGGGTCAACAAGCCATGCGGGCATACCAAGCAAGCTATGACGAACGCCGTGCAAAGACGGCTTCGGACAGGGTGCCCGTACCTGACATTGGGCGGGCTGGGCAGCTGAGGGTCAACTAAATTTAACTTTTGAGAAGACGGGGATGGCAAGTCCAGCAGCATTGGGGCTATGTCGTTCGATTTGTGTCAACAATTGCTCGAGAGAATGCGACAAGGTTCGGAATTCCGCTAGTGCTGCAGCATGTGTTTTCTGCTGGAAAGGGCAGTGAACATGATGGTTCCTTGCATTGACCAATCTCACATCTCCATTGCGTATGCAAGCCATTATCAAGGGGTTTGGGGGTCTTGGACGTCTCAGCTGGTATACTAGCAACCCAACAAGACTTCTACGACTGATGGGTAGTCCGTGAGACGAACGAATTTGTATGCTTGGACACTGCCAATCGCAAGATGTTGCCGTTCCGGGCAACCTTATTTGAGATAACCAACGGGACGAAGGCAAGACGACCAACAGGAAGAGGTGAGTGACCAAACCTTGTTGGACAATCGGTCCCGCAGGTGGTCAGCTTCGGAGTCTTCGGTTGTCGAGCCCTGCCAGCCATGTTTCACCGTCGTGGGATAGATGTCTTGGTCCGCCATTCGCACAGGAACCGCCCGCAGCAGCCGCGCGGAGGCTGGGACCGACGGTAATCGCAATCACGAACATGGCTTCAAGTTCGGCTCGGACGTGGACTGACTTGTCGCAAACAGGCTTCTGGGCCACCCAAGCTAAATAAGCTCGCACCAATCGTGAGTGCGGGAAGGCGCCTGACGGTGGCACTACGATGAACCCTTTTCCAGCACAGATAATAAGCTAGATTCTCCCGCTAGGAGAAGGAGGGGACAAGTGACACTTTGTTGGAATTGTTGTGTCTGGTGGTGGTTTGGTATGACAACAGTCTCTAATTAAAATTCTGCATCAGGAAGTGAAAGGGGTGATGCCCTGCGCCTAGCTGGTGTTCTGAGTGGCTGAAACGGTATGAAGGGAAGACATCTCGGGAACCACGAAAAGCGTCATTGGCAGCGTTAAACGCTTCCCCCGAGAAAATGTGGCGCGAAGGATCCAGGTGTCTAACATCAAGGAAGACATTCCGCGCTTGCGGATGGATTATCAGATTTCGTGAAATCGCAAAAAGCAAAGGAAAAAATGATAGAATTTCGCAAGCCAGCCAGCCCCGAGTTGGGTACGGATGTACAATACAGTGTTTTGATGCTGGAGACTAGAATGACATTGCATCCAAGAGGATTTTGGAGCGTTGATGGTGTCATGGTGAGTGATGTTTGTTGGGAGCTGAGCTTGGCCAATGCAAATGAAACCCCACGTGCTGGAGAGAAAGGTGGTTGGCGGGCATCTCAGCCACAACCACAACCCTAGCGAGCCACACCAGCTGCCTGCCACAAGGGCCTAACCGTTCAACGCTAGCGCAAAGTCGAAAAAAAAGCAGGCCATCCATCGACCCATCGCTGACCAGGGCCCAGCCAGAGCTTCGCTTCGCTTCGCGTTGCTGAACCTGGCGAATCTGGAAGCTCATTGAGGAGCAACAATGGCGGTTCGACCCGGAACGTGAACGACGATGCGGCCGCCAATATCAGGGCTTCGACCCAGCCTCTTCGAAGATGTGTGTTGGCAATGCACGCGACGCGCTCTGCGACAATCCGAACGCTCCTCGATAAGGACAACTCGACCTCGACCGCTATCTGCTGCGCCCACCGCCGCTCCATCATCCACGAGGCTCTTCTCCCACAAATCCTCACTCCCGCTCGCCTCAGCCTCCTCGGTATCAGCCTCGGCATCTGCTACAGCGGCGTCGTTCCCTCGCCAGCCTTTCCGGGCCGGATACTTCCTCTCGAATAGCTTCCTCTCGCGGGCCAATGGCTCCAACGACGCCAGGGGCTTGCGCAGCTCAGCAGCCTCGCCCACCACTGCGGCCAGCCTTGGGGCAATTTCGGACACTCCTCGGCATGCCGACACCGACTCGGCCACGGCCACGGCCATCGCTTCTGACAGCTTAGAGTCCGAGACACTCCTTCCACACCGCCGCCGGCAGGCTGCAAGAAGGATTGCAGCCGCTTCACAGACAGCAGCAACTGCGGCGACAACCAGCAGCGCGGGACCGACACTTCCCAGTGACTCTACCAGCACCCTCCCTCCGGATGCGTCCTCCATCCTCGCCGGCGTCGCAGCCAGCCACCCCGCAAATTCGCTACGGCGCCAGCTGTCAGCCATGCTCTCGCTCTCCAAACCACGCCTGACGGTCCTCGTAGTCCTGTCCGCCATGGTGCCGTACGCCCTCTACCCGGTCCCGGCCTTCCTCACACACGCCGCCCTCGACGCACCGTCGCTCTCGCCGCTGACACTGCTGTTCCTGACGACGGGCACGACGCTTTGCTCCGCCGCGGCCAATGCGCTCAACATGCTCTATGAGCCCGACACCGACTCCAAGATGAGCCGGACACGCACGCGGCCGCTGGTGCGCAAGCTGCTGACAACTCGGGCCGCCGTCTTGTTTGCAGTCGGCTGCGGCGTGGTCGGTACCGCGGCGCTCTACCTCGGCGTCAACCCCACCGTCGCCTTCCTGGGCGCGCTCAATATCGCGCTCTACGCCGGTGTCTACACGCCCATGAAACGCATCTCGGCCGTCAACACCTGGGTCGGTGCCATTGTCGGCGGAATCCCGCCGCTCATGGGCTGGGCGGCCGCGGCCGGCGAGAGCGCCACCGCCGACGGCACCTGGCGCGAGCTGCTCTTTGCGGCGGACGGGTCCAGTATCGGCGGCTGGTTATTTGCGGGAATACTGTTTGCATGGCAGTTCCCGCACTTTATGCCTCTTTCGTGGGGCATCAAGGAAGAGTACAAGGCCGCGGGCTTGCGCATGCTGGCATGGACGAACCCGGCACGCAATGGCCGTGTTGCCCTGCGCTATAGCCTGGTGTTTGTCCCGCTGTGCGTCGGACTTTGCGCCGCGGGCATCACTGAGTGGACCTTTGTGGCCACGAGTTTGCCCGTCAACCTGTGGCTTGTCAGAGAAGCCGTCAAATTCTGGCGCCTTGAGGGCCTGCAGGGCAGCGCGAGAGGTCTCTTCTGGGCCAGCGTCTGGCACTTGCCAGTCGTCATGGTGTTGGCCCTTGCGCAGAAGAAAGGCATGTGGACCCGCGTTTGGAGAAGCATAGCCGGTCAGCCACTTGAGGACGAGGATGATGAAGAGGATGGGGAGTGGGAAGAAGATACACCGATACCCTTGGTGGCGGTGCGCAGCAAATGAAGCAGCATGGAAGTTTACGACTATTCGGGGATCGAATATTCATCATCGTGTACTAAAAGCAAATGTCTCTGCCTGAAGAAGGTTGATGTAATAACACACACACACACACACACACATACTTACAAGACCACCAAAACCATTTTACTACAGTATGTATATTTGTCTCACACCTACCTCTTCAGAGTCTCCAGGCTGTAGCTCTGTGCACCATGTATATTCCCAAATACGAACAAACCGATTTTGAGATTTTCAGTCAGCACAACCTACCTACCTAGTTGTGAGTAAGGTAGGTGAGGTGGGTGGTGTGCCGCTGTAAATAATCCATACCTAGGTATATACACACACGAAAAAACGCTGGGCATATGCATTGCGCTGACTTGCTCAACACCCGTGGATCGTGGACCTCTCTCGTTATCTATCTGATACTTGGGATACTGCCGCAGTGGGCACAAGGCTCTGCTGGTTTCGTTGTTGGTCAGATGTGTGTGTGTGTGTGTGTGTGTGCGTGCGTGTTTCTTTTGGCGGCGCGGCTGTGGGATTGCAACATTATCCGTTTTGGGGTCATCCACCGACGTCATTTCCTTCCACAGCGGGCAGCCATTGGCACGAGGGGGGTCGTCAACGTGATAGGTAGGCAGCCAAGCAGCCTTGAGGGGGTTTTCTATGTCGGAGATGGTGCCTGGTTTATGGGAGTAAATGTTTGATTAAACATAATTTTATTTTCGGAAATGCATTAATTAGTTTCGTTTGGCTTTTCGTTCCTGAGAATACCCGTTACCTGTAATAGCTGGGCCGGAGTTACCCATCTACTCTAAAGCAGGCCTCCTTTTGGGGTCCGTTATTTTTAACGGGTTTGGGGGTAAGGGACAGGTTGACAGGCCACGGAAAGTTCCCCGTCCTCAGTGGGCGGGAGGGGTTGGATCGCGATCTGCCCCTCTATTTTTTTTATTGTCACCCGCCCGTACCTGCGTCAGTTACAGCGTCGCGTGCCGTGAGGGAGGTTCTTTACCCCTCCCCCCACACACCCCCTTTTTCGGGCACTCGTCCATTAAGACAAGAGAACTTGTCAAGTTGGTATGTTCGGCCCCCCCGTTGTGTTCGTCGTGCCTCCCGCCAGATGTTGCACATCGACATCTCTCCCCCGCCCTCCGCCACGCCATTGGCATTTTTCCAAGATGGGCGGGTCGTGGGTTTACCTATCTCGCGACAGATCCATGGATACAGGTGCCTAGGTATTTGATATGTGAACATGACTCAGGGTGGATCGTTTTGAAGTACGAATAAGCTCGCTACTCTTTCAGAGTTCAATTCTTTTTGTTCCTTTGTTGGCGGATTACTTATCTGTGCAAGCAGGCAGACTCCAGGGTAGGTAGGTAGGAACGGGAAGGAGGGGCAAGCAGGCAGACCACCACCAGACCGGGCCGCAAAGTGTCGTGCATGCCCGGCCGATGCTGTGGAGTTGAGGTGAGAGAGCAAGGGGGGGGTGAAGGAACAAGGAGCAGATGGATAAACGAGTTTCCTTTTTTGGCTGCCAGGTCTATGATTCCCCTCCAGTGGATTAAACAATGCAAGTAAACAAAAAGCAAGAGAAAGAGAGAGATATTTTTCAAGTCCTGTTATTCCTCGAGTCTCATGACATAATAAAGAAAAGTGACTTCGTAACAATGATGATGATGCTGATTCTCATCCAAGACAACAAAAGAAAAACAAAACAGAACAGAGAGCCCTAGATGGGTGTGTGTGAGGTAGAGAGTGGTGCGGTGAGGAATTCCCACTTTTCTTTCTCCCACTTTTTGTTGCGCCTCCCTTTGCCCTTGTTTGAACTCCAAAATCTCCGACCAACGCCATGTAATAAAAAAGAGGCACACATCCAATTAATCAACACCCACCGCCACTTCACACCCTGTCCTGAGCCGTCCTGAGCCTCACTCACACACCCCCTACCTAACCCACAACACCCACAACCCACCAACCAACGCCAAAACAAAATCGGGGTGTCATTTAAGAACAAACCACCAAAAAAGCCCGAAGCCCAAACCCCGCTTAATCCCAATTGAGTAATATCCCCAGTTCATAAGGTTCTTCTGTGTGTGTGTGTGTGTGTGTGTGTTTGATGTTTTGCTGTAGATGGTGTCGTGAGATGTGATGTGATGGTGGCGATGTTGATGGTGTCGTAAACAAATAATAATGCCCCCCAACCGAGCCCACCTGTCCAAGTAAAATGAGAACCACCCGACCGACCTAGGATGTAACACCAGTAAAGCCAAGAAAGAAAAAGTTGATGAAGGAAAGGAAAGAAAGTCGTAAAAGAGTGTGAATTAAGCTATACTCCATTGGCATTGGCCCCTGGTCCGCGATTTATTATGGCATCAATGCCCATATCGCCGACACTGGGGAGACGGTTTCCGTGGCCCATGTACGGGCTTGCCCCTTGGCTGTTTGTCTGCTGTGGCTGTCCGTAGGCGGTGCCGGTGCTGGAGACGCTGTTGCTGTACCCATGGTGTGATGGATAGCCGTAGTTCTGGTATTGCTGCGGGTTGTGCATGTTGGTAAAGGTCGGGTGCGAGGCCGCGCTGCCGCTGCCGGAGCTGCCACCAGGGGTGGAGTGCGCGCCGGTGGACCCTGTGGTCTCGGGGCTGCTATACGAGTGATCGGCAATGTCATCGATGGGCGTTAAGCCCGAGATGCCGCTGTCGTCGTCGTATCCAGTCATAGGCTGGCCCGACTCAAGGCGTTCCCGCCGAGAGTACGCGCGCGCATGTGATTGGATATTCTTCAGACCGTTGGACATGAGCTGCAAGATACCACCACCATGTTAGTAACTGGATTGTCTGGTGGGGAAAAAAAAGAGAGAGCAGGCAATAATACGCACAAGTGTCTCGACAACGTTCCACTTCTCTCCGCACCGTGCAGCCAGCGGTTGCCACGTCTCCTTGCGCATAGCCATGTACTCCTTGCAAAGCTTCTCCAGCTTGCGGTTGTCAAAGTCCTGGGTCCGGCGCTCCATAAGACGCTCGTGCCGTTTCCGGCATGCGTTGCCAGTCTTGCCTGGGAATGCCTCGCGCTGGATCTGGTTCCAGTTCTTGCCCATGGCGCGCAGTGCCAGCAGTGTCCGGTCGTCCTCCTGGTTCCATGCGCCAGACGAAGCGCGGTGCTGTGTTGGGAGAGGGCCGCCTACCGGGCCACCCATGGCGGTCCCTTGGGTTGGAATCTGGAGCGGAGGAACTGCGCTCACGGCATATGCGTCATAGGATTGCATGTGCATGGGACCGGCGCCTGTGTTGGTGAGATCTCCATAGAAGCCGGCCACCTGCCGGGGGTTGCCATAGTAAGACATTGTTTGTTGAACGGGTATGTGTTGTTCTGGGTGGTGTTGCTGTTGCTGTTGCTGTTGATATTGGTGGTGACTCGGTGCCCTAATCAAATCGGGCATGGTACGTAGTAGAAAGCCTCAAGTCTATGTCGCTAACCCTCTCGTTTTGTGTATAAGAAAGGGTGGTCTATCGGAGCCGGAAAAGAAAACGAAGAACAGAACGGATTCGGGGCTCGGCACGGCGAGTCTCGGTCGAAGATTACAAGGCGGATTACCTATTAGAGAAGCGAGAGTTGAAAGGAAGTCCCGAGGTCCCAGTGGGAGGCGACGGGCAGGTGAGGTCGGTGAGGTCGGGGTGGGTGAAGATGTTTCGTGTCAAACGAAGGGCTGGCCAGCAACTCAAGAGGGAAAAAAAGATGAAAGCGAAGAGAGATGGAGAGTAGAGAAAAGTTGACAAAAAGAAACGAGAGATTGTCAATTGACTCTGGGTCGCGGCGTGGCGGGTCGGAGGGCTCGAGGGGACTGAAAGAAAGGCTCGAGGTAGGTCGGTCGGACGGGGAAGGAAAGCGGTCGACTTATACTGGTATCTTGAGGGAGACCAGGAAGAAACAAATTTAGGGGACTAAGCGGCCGTCTTCACCATATCTGGGCTGCAGTCGAGGTGTCCGAGACCGGGGTAGGAGATCTGAAACAAGGGTATATTGACAGCGAACTTTTGTCTTGAAACTAAGCACGCGTATGTGAAAGACCTCGTCGAGCGACCAGCGGCCACTGTTAATGGCTGATGGGTTTCGGAAGGCGTCTGTCTGAAGGCGGGCGGCTACAAAGACGGCCAGCTCGAGTGGAGACACAGAGAGGTCGACCAGAGATGGCCGTTCCTCGAGGGCGGCTAACATTTAATGTAGCTTGGGGCCGGAGCAGGGGGTAGGGGAGGAGGGGGGTGGTCTGGGTGGAAGATCTCTTGGACCGGAGTGAGACCAGGGCAGCAGATGGATGTGTACGTAGTGATGATGGAGAGCAAGGCCAGGAGAGAGTGACACTGTTGTTTGCCGGCAAAGGAGAAAGGGCATGAATCAGACTGGCGGCAACAGCAAGCAAGCAAGGATGGGATGGGATGGGATGGGGCAGGACCGAGAGAAGACGGCGGCGGGGGAGGAGTCCAGCCATGCCATGGTTGACAAAGACAGAGCAACCTGAGCATGGGGGAATCCCACATCATCAAGTGAACTAAGAGAAGAGAAAGTTGACTTTGCATTGGCGCAAGACTCCGCGCAAAACAAAGGTACTCCCAGGTGGACGGATGCCCTCAGACCAGGCCGAGGTGTGTGTAAACACAGCACAGCACAGCACAGCAAGGTGGTGGTGGCTGCCGTTGAAGGGATGACCAGCTGCTGGGAAACGCAAAGTCCAAAGTCGAAAGTGCGGGAGCGCGGGAGAGCTGCAGGCTCGAGTCAAAAATAGCAGACCAGCCAGAGATGGGCTAGCCTGGCAGGGGTTAACCGCCGCTCGCCAGCCTCGTGCAGAACGCCCAAGCCTCGTCTCCCGCCGCACTCAACCGTGCCCACAATGCTCCACAAGTCTGTCCCCAATGCCTGGCAATAACTGACAGCTGGCAGCAATAACAACCATTGAGAAACGCGGGCTGACTGCTGTCGCTATATCTGTCGGAAACAGCTGACAGAGCACTGGAACCTACCTGCCTAGGTGCCTATGTCAGAAGGTCTGCTACAGCGACGGGAGTTGGAAAAGCTCCTGTCGCTCGCGGTAAAACACAGCATGATGCAAAGCCCCCAGAAACAGACAACAAACAAACAAAACTCGACAAAGCCAGCCAGACTTGCGGCCACACCTACGCGCATCGCACAATCGGAAGCCGGCCAAAATTGTGAGTCTGTGACTGGCCGCCTAGCGACAACAGGGCCAGCCGCTGCCCACAGTAGGGAAGGTAGGTAGTGCGGTGTGCTGTGTGCTGTGTGCTGCTGCTGAGAGACCACCACCCACCCTCCTCGGAACCCCTGGGACCCGACAGTACGGGACTCGCCAGCGTTCATCCTCAACAGACGCTGCCGCGAGGAGGAAGCACAGGCACACGCTCCGCTGTCCTGGCGCGCGCGACAAGCCTAGAGCGACTGAAGGAGCGTATCGCTAACAAAAACCTGAGCGTCAAGACAAATTGGAAGGGGTGGGACATTGCATGACTTGGGAACAGCGTCACAGTCGCAGTCTAAAAGACACCGATATCCCCTAGGAAAACACACAAACGACAGAGAGAGAGAGGGCCACGATAAGCGCGGGGTGTATACAGCACAGTAGAACACGGCATTTACAGCGGACGTACTGTGCTGGGAGCAACTAGCAGCCAACGCAGCGGCAACTTCAAACTCACCCCGATTGCCCGAGATGAGTTCTGACAAAAAGACCAAATGACATCGCGGGACCGGCTGTAGCCAAATAAGATGAAACGGGGCAGAATGCGTTTTCTTTGGAAACGAGCGCCATGCTCGATTGGCCGCTTCCCCCAAACAAGATCTGAGAATGTCTCTGACGGAGAGCAAAATGCCCCAGGCGCGCGCGACAAACTAATTTTGGAGAAACGCACGTGCCCCCAAGCCGTTACCCAGATCCCATTGGCCCGCTTGCCCGGCCGTCGATCGCTTGACTCTTTGTACCCATGCAGGGGTTTTTGGCCTTGCAGGTACCCCGACAACAACCTGCCAGGCACAAGATGCAAAGCAGATCTCTCTTTCTCTCTCGCCCCACCCTGGCGAACCTGTGTCGTGATGTTGTGACTTGTCGTTCCTCGATGAGTCCCTGTCAAACCGTTGGGAGTTCAGAATTGCGCCTTCCCCAGTTTGATGGCCCCCACCGCACCCGCCCGTTGAGCAGTCGCTGCCACCTGCTAAATTCCGACTACGGGCAGGCCAGCTGTGCTGCATGTCAAATTCGATGAAACAATTTCGCCAAGAAGTCACCTCAGGTCCTCCATCAGTTTTGGATGGACGCTGGAATTGGAAGCGCTCAACCACCACAACCCATTGTCGCCATTCGAGATCAAGACCCGCCAAGCACGTCTGCGATCACTAACCACTATTCCTCACCTTATCTGATACTCAATTCGTCTCTATTTCTCTTTTCAGTCCCATATTGCGCCTGGAACTGTGTAGCGCCGCACAAAAGCAGACTGCCCCCAGAGGCACGTGCATAACAGGAGGAGGCACCTCGAAAGACCGCACACCAACTCGTCCACCCGTCGTCCACTCGGAAGGGATTTACACTCGATCTCGTAGGCTCGAACCCCATATTCCCCATGGTGGGCTTCAGCCTGCCCAGGGATATGCCTTGACTCGCCCCAGCCCTACATGGCTTCATCATTCATGCATAAACCGGCTGAACATGATCTCCCAACTTAACTTTACATGTGCCGTGCGCCCGCCAAGAAGCCGTTTCGAAACATTTCAGACCTGCTTCGACCGTTCCCGACCTGCCGAGGGGCCGGCCGAGGTTGCACATCCGGCCATCTTGGATCTTCCCGAGAGCCTGGATTGCCCACGCGTACCGTACCTGCGCATATGGATATGCATCGCCGTCTTTTTTTGGCTTCACCGGCTTCACTGGCTTCACTGCCATGGCCCGTTATCCTTCTCACGGTGGCCGTCATGTTGCCCGAGGCCTCAAACCGTCCCTGCCTCCAGGCCGTGGCCCTCGATGAACATGTTTCCGCGTATCCGTACAATATAGCAGGTTCTCCCGTTTCAGCACTTCTACTCGGATAGCTAACTTGAGAAGTTGAGTCATCAGCATCGGAAACTCGCTTCGACGCATCCCATCTCACGGCTTATCGAGATACAGTGTAGGTAGGTAATCCCACTGCGATAAGCTGCGGTCTTGAACCCGGTACGGAGCCACGCCACGTTGGTTCGAGCCCTCACGTCAACGCCGTAATGTTGGTGCTTGGACCAGTAATATGGCACCTGCGCGATTAAAGTTGACGTTTTACCTTTTTATTTTAGATCTAGATCGTTTGATCTTATCAAGAATCCCTCGCGAAACCAACAGATTCGTAATACAGGCCAATTGGAACTGTATGCGAGGGCGTCTTATTATCGTCAACCACAGCACAACAGCCCGTGTCAGATCCGCCAAGCTTGGGCTCCAGAACTGGCTCGGGCACTGGCTTCACCATGGACTCTCGTCCCAAGTCGTGTCGCTTTGGCCCATAGGCACCATCTGCTTTGCGGCTCGATAATTTGGCTGCTGACCTGTCCGCCTGCGTGCAACCCGGCGTCGGCTTGGGCAGCCCCGGTCGCCACTGCAACTTTGACCCGGAGTGACGATCAGACCCGGAGGGCGAGCAAACCGCCACGGTCGTCAGCAGCCCCGAGGCCTTCACTGTGCTTCCCCGGAAATGCTTTGGGGTATATAGGAGATCACCAGCTTCCCAAGTGCCTTGTCCGCAAAGCTGCGAGGAGTCTATACGACTATTGCCAAACAAAATCTCACGACCTTGTCAGTCTCTTTTGGGGCTACTGGCATTTAGGTGCCTCGACCTTGCGTCTCACCTACTTTTCCTTTTGCCTTCAGTGTTTCTCACTTGTTGGCCATCCGCCGTGGCCGATATCTGCTCCGGGTGAGCTTCTGTTTTAGTATCGGTTTGCATTCTTGAACCCCAATCCACAAAAGGTTATGACGTCTTCGAAGACTTCGCCTTCGTTCCTGTTGTTTCAGGGTACTCGATAATGCACGTGCAACCTGGGCACGTGTTGGCCTGCCACGAGTTGTCTGCAAGGACGGAGGGCCGAGACACCCTTCCCAGGGACCGGTTTGTCTGACATGAGACTCTCAACCTGAATCTGGAGGTTCTATTTACGGCGAAGGTTTTGGAATCCAATCCCGACTGTTCTCCGGTAGTTCTGGAGGCATCATATCCATCAAGTGAGACTCGGCCCATGGCTGGGTCAAGTGAACCAACGATGCCCTGTCATTTTGGCCGCAGGACATTTAGTGAAGACAGTTTCTGGTCCGCAACCCCCCCTAGGTTAAGGTTTCTCTCTTTGCTATCAACAGTTTGCATTATCCGAGTAGGATTAACCCCAGCCACAAGTCGAGTGAGCCAACTATCTGCGATGCCGTTTTTACAACAAAGGCAGTCTCGTTTTGCGGTCTCTGTTTCGCGACGTAGCCCTGGGATAATGACCTGATGCCCAGTTTTGTCCCTTTTCGCAATGTTTACATCAATCGAGGGGTTTGATCCAACCGCTGGACAAGCGCACAGCTATGCATGGACCCATTAATTTTCACAGCAAAGTTACTATGGTGATGTGGTTTCTGGTTGACGAGGCAGCCCCCATCAGTGACCCGGTGCCCAGGTTTGTTCCGTCATCTCAATGTTTTTCTGCACCCCATTGCATCTGCAGAGCACACTTTGTTGCTCCTTTCATTTCTTTACTCTATGACAAAACAAGTGCATCCATCTGTGGTTGACCAGTGCAGCTTGAACCGCGTGTGTTAGGTACTGGACATGGGTACCGGTGATCGATGCAACCAATCTCAATTTATCCTATTAGTATTGCCTGTGGTAAGTAAGTAGGCACTCAAATGCTGCAGCAAAGGGGGACCGTGGGAGAATGTCAAGCGACACGTCAATTTCACCATCAAGATTCGAGACCTCCAGTTAATTGTCTACACGCCCGTGTATTGGCCCGGAATATTTTGACCGAGAAGCATTGCCAAGGGCGCCATAAAAGCGCGATCAAGCCACCAGAACCACCAAGACGCGATCTCCACGAGCTAGCAAAGGGAGGCAACGGGAGCCTCCGCAAATTCTCCATCCCCACCACCAGTCTGCCGTGAGCCTCGCACGATAACCGACAAAAAGGCCCGATCTGTTGATCCGACCAGTTCAATCGGACAATGGCTCAGGGTGCGTGCCAATGAGCATGAGGCGGAGGTAGCATCGTGGGCAATCAGGCTAAATGCAGGCATGCTTCAGTGTACCCTTGCCTGCCCTGTGTTCCCTTGCCTACGCTGTCCTTGTCAGCTCTCAAACCCCACCCACGGGCCACGGGACGGGCAGCAAGGGGGAAGATGGGGGAAGATCTGCATGGTGAGCTTGGCAACATCTTGCTTGGTTCAACGACAAAGGCAGTTCCTGCGGAGAAATGGCAAAAACTTGTCGATCCTCAATATCTCGGCTCCCTTTCTCCCCTTGTTCAGTTCTATCAACTGATCATAATTCCGAACCTGTCTAACCAGGAGCACGTGGCATAAAAACAAGAATGGTTGTGTTCCACAAACCCAGAGACAAGGCCAGCAGCCTACCACCTGTTCCAACTACCATTCATCCGGGACGTAGCACGAGGTGGAACGGACATGCATCTCTGGAATCGCAAGCACAATCTATTACCCCTCATCCCGGCTGTGGGTTTGTTGACGGTTGCATCAAGGGTGCTTCGGCATGGCGGTTCACTACCGGGCCTGCGACCTGACGGTCGATATGATTCGCACGGAAAACACTCACCGCGTCCAAGCTAAGGCTGGGAGCGCCCAATCTCGTCCCCGCGCCTCTCCATCTGGCGTGATACGTGACATATACCGAACTGTCTAGGCTCATATATTCGGTTCCCGGGCAATTGGATGATGAGCCGGACCTACCAGGGTTGTATTGATTGCTCGGGGTCCTGTTCCCATTCATCCTGGTCAATGGATGGGAAGTAGTCAAGTCAAGCCTTTGGGCTTGACCTGCCATATCTGTCGACGCGCCCTCCACTTCTCTCTGTGTCTTGCTTCTCCTCTTCGTCTTTCTCCGTTCTCCTTGCATAATACTGCACTGTCTGAGCGCACACCTCTCTCTCTGGGCTCCTCTCCTTGACTCCAACTCCACTTCACCCGAAACAAACAGACCGAGGGGAAAAAGTTTGAAACAAGCAAAGATGGGCGGCGCTGACACGGGCACCGGCTTCATCTACGATGCTGCGCTCAACAGGCGCCAGGCCCTCATGGGCAAGAGCGGGCCTTCGGCGCTAATCAAGAACTTGAAGGTATTCAGGATCGCTGCCTTTGCCTGCATCGGAGGTGTGCTCTATGGCTACAACCAGGGCATGTTCTCGGGGGTTCTCGCCATGCCATCGTTCCAAAAGCGTCCGTCTCTCACTCTTTTTTCCTCGTCCTGCCTGTTTCTCGGAGGCACTAACATCGGCGCGCGCAGACATGGGAGAATACGACCCGCTGGACCCCCACGCCGACCAGACCAAGAAGGGCTGGCTGACTGCCATCCTCGAGCTGGGCGCTTGGGTCGGCACCCTTCTGTCCGGCTTCTTGGCCGAGGTGCTCTCGAGAAAATACGGCGTGCTGGTGGCGTGCGCGGTCTTTATGTTTGGCGTCATTATCCAGGCTACCTCGATAGCGGTGGGATATAATGCCATCCTGGCTGGTCGATTCATCACGTAAGACCTCCACGTATTTTATTAGCATGCCTTCAGAGAAATTTGTGCCATGGGCATCGGCTAACCAGCTTGTCATCTCAGCGGTATGGGGGTCGGAAGCTTGGCAATGATCATCCCCATCTACAACTCGGAGGTGGCTCCTCCCGAGGTTCGTGGAGCGTTGGTAGCTACCCAGCAGCTCGCTATCTGCTTTGGTATTATGGTCAGCTTTTGGATCGACTAGTAAGTGTCTCTGCTGTTTCCCACATCATTGACTCTGGTGGGATGTGTCTGACAAGAGTCCACAGCGGCACCAACTTCATGGGTGGCGCTGATGAAGCAACGCAGTCAGATGGTGCCTGGCTGACACCCATCTGCCTGCAACTCTTTCCCGCAATGGTTCTCTTTGTCGGAATGATCTTCATGCCCTTCTCACCACGTTGGCTTGTCCACCATGGCCGCGAGGAAGAGGCCCGCAAGGTGCTGACCGATCTTCGAGGCCTATCAGCCGACCATGAGCTAGTCGAGCTCGAGTTCCTCGAGATCAAAGCTCAGTCGCTCTTTGAGAAGCGCACTATTGCCGAGCTGTTCCCCCAGCTCCGCGAGCAGACCCCCTGGAACACGTTCAAGCTGCAGTTTGTGGCCATCAAAAAGCTCTTTCAGACCAGGGCCATGTTCAAGCGCGTCATTGTTTCCACTGTAACAATGTTTTTTCAGCAGGTGGGTTGTGTAACCTTTTATTCGAAGAGCACAGGAGAAGCTAACAGGTGGAATCACCGAAACAGTGGTCCGGCATCAACGCCGTACTGTATTACGCGCCCCAAATCTTCAAGCAGCTCGGGCTCAGCGACACCGCGACCTCCCTTCTTGCCACGGGCGTCGTCGGCGTCGTCATGTTCCTGGCCACGATCCCCGCAGTTCTCTGGATCGACCGCGTTGGTCGCAAGCCCGTGCTCACCGTCGGCGCCATCGGCATGGCGACGTGCCACATCATCATTGCCATCATCGTCGGCAAGAACGTCGACCAGTGGAGCACCCAACCTGCCGCCGGCTGGGCCGCCGTGTGCATGGTGTGGCTGTTCGTCATCCACTTTGGGTATTCGTGGGGCCCCTGCGCGTGGATCATCGTCGCCGAGATCTGGCCGCTAAGCACCCGCCCGTACGGCGTCGCGCTCGGCGCCTCGAGCAACTGGATGAACAACTTTATCGTCGGCCAGGTGACCCCGGACATGCTCAAGAGCATGCCCTACGGCACGTATATCCTGTTTGGCGTGTTGACGTACATTGGCGCGGCATTTATCTGGTTCTTTGTGCCCGAGACGAAGCGCTTGACGCTCGAGGAGATGGTAAGCCTTCTTTTTTCTCTTCTCTCTTCTCTCATTTCTGGTAAATACTGGATCGAGTATGGGCTAATGAAATATGATTGATTGAAACAGGACGTCATCTTTGGCTCAGAAGGCACTGCCCAAGCCGACTTTGAGCGAATGGGGGAGATCAACGCCGAGATCGGCCTTACCCAGCTGCTGCGTGGAGATGGAAATGGAGGAGGCCCTGCGCCAGCGGGAAGCTACGGCGCCGAGAAGGAGAAGCTCGGCGGTGAGCATTCCGAGACTACGTAAATACCGACTCGACCGACCGACTGTCAGGCAGTGTCTTTGTGTGACGGGGATGGGTTGCCATGAACGGAAACAAAAGTATCTCTTTTCTCTCTTGTTCGTGAAGTCGGCATGGCACGTTGGTGAAATGGGAGGGTTGGTGTTTATGGGGAGAGAATACCTGAGGTTGACAACTGGGGGGGAGGTTCAGACTGTGCAAGTAGCTAGCTCATTCCCGGTAGGTAGTTGAATGCTTGATGCTTACTTTGCCAATTTGCGTTTTTATTGTATCAAAGTATATTGATAGGTACCCAGTAAGTAATTAGGCAAACTTCAAGTTAAGCGTACCCGACCTAATTATGTTCCAATGATTATTTTCGCTGGTCTCAACACGTGGTCTTATTGTCGAGATCAAACTGGCTCAATTTAAAACTACTTAAAAGAGTAGAGAATGTTTCCAACTGAATTGGGAATATATGTAAGGCATTGTTCGAATTACTAAGTAATTAATAAGAAAAGCCAATTTTGAACATGTTTGACTCTTTTCCGAGTTATATGTACTGCTTTAAACCGAATTTAAACAAGGACTTTAAATCTCATAACATCTCGAATTATGCACACATTTATGTTTTCAACTATTAACGATAGTTCATCGGCGTCATTATAAGCTTCGATCACTGTGATCAGAACCTTTATCCGTTCAGCCAAAATGAAGAGATATGTATGTAGCTTGTATGAGAACTCAGATGCGTAAAACCATGTTGAACGGAGAATTTAAATAAAAAAAATTCGCTTATACCTTAGTGCTTTACGTGGTTGTAAGTTAGTTGTGGGGATATAAATTGAGACCAACAGAGCACACAAGCCAAGGTGCATCAAACACGGATATCTCATCACAAGAAATAAATGTCATTAATTTGCCTCATCGTCGATATCTCATCCTCACATCCAATATCCTCGAGTATTAATTCAACAAGTTCCTCTTTCCCTCCGGTCCGTAATCCGATATTAATTCATAAGTCAGTTATCATAACCCATACCTCCCAACAATTCATTCATTCTCATGAAGCGTAGCAGACCCCCACGGGAACACGTTACCAACCCACCCAGGTTTCCAATCTCTTGATCAATTTTTTTTCTTTTCAAGTTCGTAGTTTGACAAAACTCATTGCATTCCCACGCGGACCTTTTCCAATTTGCCACGTCCGAGTTACCTATTCAACAACCCAACCCCCCCCCCCCCCCAAAAAAAAAAAAAAAGCATCACCAGTCCAACGCCTTCCTATTCCTCTCCCTCTGCGCCTTCGACTCGGCCTGTAGAACCTCGAGCTCACTCTTCCACCCCGCATACTCCTTCGTATACCACAGACTCGGAGGCGGCTTGCGATCGTGACGGACCGGGACCGGTGTAGCTTTAGGTCTCGCAGCAACGGTACCACAACGCCTTCTTCCTATGCTCGGCATGAACAGCATAGTCTGAAACTGACTGCCATCATCATTCTCATCTTGGTGGTGACCCGTCGTCCTCCACATGACCTCTTGTCGGTCACGGTGGTCTTCTTCCCATTCCTCCTTCACCCCGGGCTCCTCCTCTGATTCAGGTCCCAAATTGCGATAATTCTCACCACGCCTCCGAGCCCTCTGTAACGCATCGGTGATCACCATCTCCACCGACTCCCGCCTCCCCAATTTGTGCTTTGCCTCCATGTTATTTTCCACCTCCGCTGCATCCCACAACCGCCTATCCAAAACTTTGAAATAGCACGCCCCCAACTCGACCAAAAGATCCACCGTGTCAGTCTTTGCATTCCGCGCCGCGATATGCAGCGGCGTCCTCCCAAACCAGTCAACTGCATCGACCAAGTCCCAATCAACCTCATCGACGGGCACTAATCGTCGTCGCGGCCGACGGCTCCTCCCCAACCGAACCAGCTCCCTCACAATCTCCGTCTCCCCAAGCCCGGCCGCGAGATGCAGCGGTGTACACCCCTCGACGTCATCTCTAGCATTCACTAGCTCGAGCACTTGATTGGGATCCCTTGCGGCGGCGCTGTGGTTGAGAATCACCAGCGCGAGGTGTGGGTTCCAACCGCGGAGGGCTTCATGGACAGCCGTGGTGGTGGTAGTAGTACCATTGCCGCCGCCACCACCACCCTCAGAAGAATAAGAATAAGAATAAGAATAAGAAGAAGAAGAAGAAGAAGAAGAAGAAGAAGAAGAAGAAGAAGAAGAAGAAGAAGATATGGGAGCGCCGGCGTCGAGCAGGGCGGTGACAAGGGGTTCGTCGCCAACGAGGGCTGCACTGTTCAGTGCGGTAGACAAAGAGGTCGGGCGCGGACCCCACGCGGCACGCCATGGATGGCGGGCTAAAACGGCGGCAAGGGTTCGCTGAAGGAGGGTTTCAGTGGTTATGTGAATGGGTGCGATGTGCGGCGGGAACGGAGGAGGGTAAGTTTGCAACGACGATGACGAAGAGGAGGAGTAGTACATAGGCGGCGGTAGTTCGTTGAACGAGGGAGTTGTCGTCTCGCCTCCCTCGAGGTAATACTCGCTGTTTAGTGGCAGGTCCGAGGCATTCGCGGCGTTATGAGGACCGGAGGAAAACAAACGAGGTGGTGTGTCTTGGGACGGCGAGTACGGAGGAGGCGGCTCGGTCGACGAGGAGTCATGATGTGCTGCGGATGGAGGCTGGATGAACCAGGAGGACTCTTGGCTGACGCACTGAACAGAGTCGTCTACAGCAGCAGCAGCAGCAGCAGCAGCAGCAGGATCGTCGTCAAAGTCTGGCTGGTCGTGTTCGGCAGATAACTGGGCGTTGTTGTTCAATCTACGCCGCCGTCGAAACCAGTGTCCGGCTCTGAGATTGGACATGGTGGTATAGCAAAACTCTGAAAAAGATCTGGCTCTGGGTTTTCTCAATACATCCCGAGTTGATGGCCTTGCCTAGGTCTTGAGCAGGACCTGGGGTGCCAGATGCGCAGGCGAGCCGGCGGGTGAGATGAGGATGAAAGGTGATGATGATGCGAGCGCTGGTCACGCAACAAACTCGACCCCTCACCAATCATTGCCACCGACCCTGAAAGTGCCCACCTCTCGCGATTGGGCAGGCACTTCGCAAGGCAACCTTCCTCCCGTCCCCATGACAAAAGACTTTGGGGCAGACTGACTTACCCCCCGCTCTCATCATCTTGCCTCCCCGGTTCCATTCCCTGGCCTCACCGTGTTTGTGTTTGGAACAAGACAGGATCTCCAAATCCGAACACCTGTGACAGCAAAAAGACATCACAGTTTCACAGAACATGGTGAACTGCTTGTATTGATGTACGCTACGACGGATGTCTCAAATAAAAACATTTAAAGTAAACAAACCACACTTCGCTTGGCTCAACCTGGCTTTCAACCGTCATCGAAACCACCCATATCTGCCTTACAAACGTCTATGAAGCAAGAGTGGTCACCCAATCAACCCAATTAACGCAACTAAAAGGCAACATTTGTCAAGGTCGGGAGCAGCGCGATGCCCATGAGGTCCTCCAATTTATCTTGTGAAGGGGGTGCAATATAGACTGGCAGCTTTGACTTGCCCTCAAAGGTGACATCATTGCCCTCAGACGTCCTCAGCTTCACTTTCCACCTCAAGTGGTGGATGTGATGGAAGTGATATGTCTTCAAAGTGGGGTAGAGAATGCACTCGAACTGCTTGATATAGTCCCCAACGCTGACTTCTCGGAAACCAAGCTGAAGGTCAAATGCCCTGCCGAAATCGTAAAAGCCATCATCGGGATCATCGTCATTGCCATCATGGGCCTGTCCTGCATGTGTGTCTCCGAAAGCCAGTGCGGGCAATTGAGGAGGCCCCTCGGAGCTGGCTTGGGCGTTCGCCGAGTTGGCTGGGGGGTTCGCAATGTTGGGTTGGGCGTCATTACTGCTATTATTTTCGCCATTGTTGGGATCGTATTTTGGGATGAGCGGGTGAGCTCCAATGAACTCTGTCCCAAAGTCGTAGTCCCACGTCACGGCATACTTCCCCTGACCGTTCGTCTGACTGGAGGCAGCACCAAGAGAAACGCATGTGGTGGAAGATGAAATGCCCATTTCAATCCTCTGCAAGGTAAATGATTCAGGCCAAAGGGCCATTGAAACATTCCCCTCATCAGGGTCAGGCCGCAACCGTAGCTTGAAGGGGATGGCCCTGTCCGTGTTCAGTTGGATGTACGATGGGTGCATGATTTCGAGGCAGGCGTTGAAGCTGGGGGTATTGTCGCCGATCTGGGCACGTAACTCGGCGGAATACGAGGTGACGACTTCCATGGGCTCTGATATGTAGCGAACCGGTCTGAAATCTGGCCGACGGGGGAGGAGCATCATCGGAAGGCATTCCTCGGGAGGCATATCTTCCTCGCCATCGGCTCCGGCCACCCAGAAACGTGCCTCGAGAAAGATATTGGTACCGCTGGGCTCGTCAGAGACTACTGGCGGGGCCAAGAAGCCATAGGTGAGTTGGTTGAGGGGGATTTCGGCCAGCCCAGGGTGGATACAAGGGCGGCTAGACTTGAGTCTCTCGCTCCCAGGACGGGGGCGCAAGGCCTCGTCAGTTTGCTTGCGGGGCATATTGAATGTGAACTCGCCGGAACACCAGGTTTCGATCTCTTCCTGGGGATCATCGGGGAGGAGCGGACCAGCATCACTGCCGTCGCCGGACGGAATGTCACCACCACTGTCGTCAGGCAGAATGTCACCACCACTAGCACTGGCATCGTCGGGCAGAATGTCATCCACGTCGTCGGCGATGGCCTGCTGCGGATTCGGATTCGGATTCGGATTGCCGATGCTACCACTGAAAAGGGCCCCACCGTTTGGCCAAACACGCTTGGTATCCACGACGGAAAACACGATTTCGCGCTGATTCGGGCTCCAGTGCGGACCATCCGACACCACGACCTCCGACCGGGCAATGGCGTCGACCGACACGCTGGCTCGCGGATGATGGCGTGCCGGCCCCTCCAGGAGCACGTAGCCGCTCACCTGCAAGCCAAGTTCGCTCTTGTCCTGATCGTAGTATCTTATGTCTGTGGTCGTGGTAATGACAGAAAGCCCGGGCGGTGTTTCTTTTTCAGGGTGGTCATGGATCGCCTCGGGAGCCTCGTTTTCGACGGGATTTTTGTTTTTGACGCGAGGCTTTTTCTGCAAGACACGACGAGCAGGTTTGGCTAGAGGAGGCATGGCTACAGATGATATATGGATGCACCTTGTCTTAAGTGGTTGGCTGGTCTGGGTGAGCTGAGTACGTTGCAAAAAAGGCTGCTGGGAAATGACTGTTGGGAGAACGAGAGATGGTAGACGAAAACGCGCGGCGATGCGGTGAGCTTGAGCAATGGGCATTGGCATCAGGATGCGACTGCCTGAACTCGCTCAGCTAACTCCCGTCATTAGTAGGTGAGGAGGTAACTTGGTAATCTGAGAAGGAGCATGCTGACCTACCATGGAAGGTTCACCTGAAGGCAATGGCGAGGCAGGTGCTAGGCGAGTACACATTTTCCTGGAAAGTGCGTCTCATCATATGATCACATGGGTCACTCTCCCAGTTGACTTCCCTCATGTTGGCCAGCATTTCAACATTGATGCCTTGTAATTTGAGCTTGCCTTTGAAGCAGGTATGGAAAAGCACGAGGGCAAAGCTGGAAGTTAAGTTATTGACTAATACAAAGAATGGTACAAGAAAGAAGAATAAACATTAACCCCCTGAACACGGCCTGATTCTCATGCGACGACCACAATTTGCTGTGGTACCGAATAAAGACAAGGGACGCCAAACCCTCGACGAGCTTTAGCAGCAAATTAAACGCCAATCCAGACAAACCAACCAAACAAAAAAAAAAAACTCCAACCACCAGACTGACTGGCGGTGGTATGCAAAGCATCATCATCAATCCGTCCAGACTTTCCTCCTCCCCTCACCTTTCATCGCCAAATGACACCCGACCTCTGTGCCCTTGCCGCCGCTGAGTTGTGGTTATAGTTGGCCATGGCAGCAACCGCCATGCCCGCGCTACCGATAGTAATTCTTCTAGCCTTGCCATCGATGCGCTCGCGTTGCGGGCTGATGCCGTCGAGTCGAACGCTGCCGCCCAAGTTCATGCGTCTTGCCTGTCCTGGCGTCAAAGATCGGTTGCCAATGAGTGAGTCGTTATTCGGAGAACACATAATGGGGGGAGATCTGCGCCGCTCCGAGCTGACGCGCCGGTGGCGGGAAATGCCGTTTGTCGAGCTGGACAGCGTGCCCGAGTAGCTAGCTGACGCGCGGTGGTGGCTGGAGCTGGAGCTCATCGAGGACAGACGCTTTGCGTTCGATGATGTCATCCCGCCCGGCACCAAGGAAAGCCTCTCGCGGCGCTTGGCCGAGTGGAGCGCAGACCTCAGCTTGAGTGCGTCGATGGTAGAAGTCTCCGAGTCCGAACCAGACCCAGAGGCGAGAGGTGCCGCGGGAGGAGATGGGCGGGGAGGGTCGTTCTCGTCCAACGTGGATAAGATTCTAGGCGGCCTGGGGCTGCCATTCCTTGGCGACGAGAGGATGTTAGACGCTCGACTTACAGGAATGCTCCGCAGGGGTGACGGCCGATCTTCGTTGTCCGATGACGATGTTATGTTCATGGACATTGTCGGGGGGACAGGAGAGCCACCCCCAATTCCAGAATGTGAAGGGCGACCCTTGGACAGAAAGCCAGCCTGAAATCTGTTTGGCTTGCTAAGTTGAAGTGATGATACGTCTGGAAGATTGAGTGTTGGGCTGGAGGAGCTCTGTGGAGAGTTTGTGTGGTTGAGATATGTGGGCACAGGAGGCCGAGCGGGAAGCGCCGGCTCCGTCAAAGTTTCGTCTGGTGATGGAAACGTTTGCGGCGTCTTCTCAAAGTCGGCCAGAGTTCCCTCTTCCGTCTCATCATCGCGCCACCGCACAGTAGGCTTCTTCTTGACGGGAGTGAAGGATACACCCTTACGTGCGACGCCGACCTTACGACGCCGCGGGGACGCTTTCATTGGCGAAACCATGACCTGCTGCTGGACAGCGGATATTGCCGTCAGCCCAGGGGCGGCGATGGGCCGGACGTTGAGAGGGGCAGCCTTCTTGCGCTTGGGAGTGCCGCGCTTGGTGGGCGGGAACAGCTCCACAGGCATCATGGAGCCGTCGGGTTTAACAACATGCGATGCTGCGGAGAAGCCCGTCTCGAGGAGGCGCTTGATGGTGGACTTGGCGTGTGTCACCGCTTCGTCCTCGCTCATGCTGAGCATCTCGGAGAGGGATGCGAGGATGTCGAATTGGGCCGTCAGCAGCACTTGCAGAATCGCTGCATCACCAGCCTTGTCCTGCTCCAGCACCTCCCGATACGCATCCCGCATAAAGCTTGTCTTCAGCATCTCGGTCTCCCGCAGTAGCGGATCTGAACCATCAACAACTCCATCTCCCGTCGGTAGCTGGCTGATACTGTGGTGCAAAGCCGAGTCCAGGGCGCGTTCCCAGTTGGACCGATCAAGCCTCTGGTGGATGTGCTGCCTGCTGGATTCTAGCTCGACCAGAATTCCCTGCGCTGTTTTGCGTATGGCCGACAGATTGGGTGGCATCGAATCTTCGCTCTCACAAGTTTCGCAGACGGTGTCAAACGCGGCAATCCAGGCTGAGAGCAGCCCAATTCGCCGCTCAATGGTCTTGAGCTTCTTCATAGACGAGACCTTCTCCTGCCGTTCTGCGGCCGCATTGTCGTATGCCAAGCGCAACCTTATGATGCCTTCCCGCACTACACCGTCTCGCTTTTCTGTTTGTTTCCGGAACTTGGCAAAGAATATGTTCTCGGCATCCTTCTGTTGCGCCTTGAGCTCGTTGATCAGGGCAATCTGCTCGTCGATTTTGACCAGGAAGTCCTTGACGTGGCGGTTCACGTTGAAGACGTTGCGCGTCACCTTGGTCTGGATATTCTTCGCGCGGTTGGCATAGCGGAGAGTGTTTTGTGTCTCGTCAAAGTGTTCGCTTGACGGGCTCACGCAGACAATCATGACCGTCTTGCAGTTGCCGCCGAGGGAAAATTTGAGCAGCCGGGTAAGCTTGCTGTTTCGGTAGGGTACGTGGTTCTTCTTGCGCGGGTCGCACAGCGCGTTGATGCAGCTCCCCAGGGCGAGGAGTGATTTGTTGATGTTGGCACCTTCCAGCAGCCGCTCTCCTCGGTTCTTGGTGGCGCTCGCGCGCTCGCTTCCTGCCAGATCGATGATGCTCAACGTCGCCATCGTATGGGGCTCGTTGATGTCGGCATTACGATCCTTCTGTGCAATGTTGATCTGCAGAACGGCATGGGAACGTGACGAGACGGCGTTTGCTGCTGTCGGCGAGACGGTCCGGTACTCGTTGCCCTGCACAATCATGTCCATAACCTCCTGGACATCCCGCGGGTGGTGGGTGGTGAGGCCGGCTACCGAGACTGCTTGGTTCGTGTCCTCTCGGAGCATGAGGCCCTGCTTGCTGCCGCCGGGCACCAGCAGATCGCGGATTGTCTCGTTGTAGATTTCGAGGTACGAGAGGGAGACCTCGGTCGACTTTTCGGCGCTGCGCTCGTTAATCTTCTCGAAAAGCTCCTGCATCGTCAGGAAGATAATGCCCGGTTGCTGTGATGTGCCCGTAATTGTGTGGGTTTTGCCGCACCCTGTGGCGCCGTATGCGAATACGGTGGCATTGTAGCCGTCGAGGACGCTGTCGAGCAGGTTCTTTGTGGTGCCTTCGTATACGTCGGCCTGTGAAGCGTTGTCGTCGAAGATGCGGTCGAATGCAAAGACCTGGTCCTTGACTTTCTTGCCCATGGGCACGACGGATCTGGAAAACTTTTGGACGGGGTTGTCCTCGGGAGGGTCAAACACCCTGTGATCGTTGTCAGTGGCTTGCTATTCCCTTGCGCTGCGAGCCGAGACCTACAGGCACCTGTCGTCCACCACCTTGATCACCGATCGAAGTCCGCGCTGGTGCAGCTTGGGCGTTGGCGCGCCGGCCAGCGACCCTTCGCCCAGGAACAGTGTACCGTCGTCATGTTTAACTAGTTGGGCAGCTTCTCTGATCGTGAATGGTCGCACTCGAACTAGTCAACCAAGCAGTCAGCAAACATCCGTCCCAAAGGCAGGGACAATTTTGGGGATTGGCGACGGGCAAACGTACTTGCGACTGAAATTGAAGCAGCGCCCGGGTCTAAGGGCGCCATCTCGAGATCCTCGGTGGTGTTTTGGGCATCCAACCCAGATTTCGTGCGTCTGTGGTCTGTCCTCGTCGAGCTTGGCGGGTGGGTGGTCGAGCGGCAGGCAAAGTCAACAAACAAACAAAGTCTGGTTTGTTGCTGCAAGGAGTAAAGAGAACAAAAAAAGAGGAACAAAACTCCAAATGGTCTCAAATGTATGGAACCCAAAGGAGGAGCAGGCAGGATAACAAACGAAGAGAGAGAGAGAGAGAGAGAGAGTGCGAGTGCGAATGACGTTGTGAATTGGCAGAGAGACTCCTTGAAGGCTTGTGATTTCTTGAACCGCTTTCCCGTTCTGGACTGGGGTTGGCGCATCCACTGTTTTGGTCGCGCCTGCACTTCTCGTCTCCGCGGCGACGAAGCTAGCCTGCCCCCACTTCCGCTCCCCCTGAAATTTAGCTCAAACCCACCACAACGGGGGGGGGGGGGGGGGGGGGGGGGGGGGGGGGGGGGGGGGGGGGGGGGGGGGGGGGGGGGGGGGGGGGGGGGGGGGGGGGGGGGGGGGGGGGGGGGGGGGGGGGGGGGGGGGGGGGGGGGGG
>JAPDFK010000232.1:0-75387 GCA_027569635.1 Lasiosphaeriaceae sp. G1095 | reverse complement strand
CCCCCCCCCCCCCCCCCCCCCCCCCCCCCCCCCCCCCCCCCCCCCCCCCCCCCCCCCCCCCCCCCCCCCACACACCCACCCCCCGCCAAACCCTTTTAAAAATTTTGCGTGGGTTTGTGCGGTGGTTCCTGTGCCATAACAACACAGGGGGGGGGGGTTTTTTTTTGTCCTTTTTTTGCCCCCCCCCCCCCCCCCCCCCCCCCCCTTTTTTTTTTTGTGCTGGGTATTTGAATCACTCGTTGGCCATCTATCCAGACAGACGGATGACTTCTTCCGGCCCTCTTTAACCCCAAATGATAATGTAGTTAGTGCACAAGCAGCTGCATGTATGTATGTATACCTTCAGAGATGTACAGTACCTCGTAAGCCTGTCTGTCTGTCAATTGTAAAAACGCAAATATCGTCCTGCGCGTATAGGTAAGTATATTACTCAGTCTAAGGCATCATCCCTGTTTTTTTCTCCTTGGATTTTTTTGTTTGTTTGTTTGCGGGGAATCTGAGATCTTGTTCAACTGGCTACCTTGTTGGGACTTGTTGGCTATGTTGCTCATTTCTCACCATCTCGTCCTCCATCACCACCCCTGTTCGTTCCTTGGGACCGAAGATAACCAACGAACATTTCACGAACAACCAACAACAAAACCGGCCAATCAACAGCACCTTCTTAGCGCCGAGAGGGGGGGGGGGTGTGTGTGCAGTCAGGGACATACTCAGACCTCGCGGAACTGTCATGCCTTCTCGTCCTCCGGGAAATGGAAGTCTGGATTGGCCTAGAAGAAGGCTGGCCGGGGTTGCAATCACACTGCCATGGCATGGAATGGAATGATGCAAGTCGGGGCGCAGATCAACCAACCGATTCCGTAGGTAGTTAAAACCAATGTCTCCTCTGCTTTGCACACTGTGTCGCTTGCACGTAAGCGACGGCCGCCGTTCAGGGAGCAGAGTTGGTAGGCCCAGAAGACGCAAGAGTAATATTGGAGCCAACCGATCTGTATTACCCGGGGGGGTTGGTTCATATCCTCTAATTTGAAGCTGAAGTCGAGGTTGTGCATACTTTGCCTTAGCATAGAGGACATTGCGTTAACTGAGCACCTGATGATGTCCCTGAGTCCTTAGCGGATTGATGGACCAAGTAGACCATCTCTTTGCTTGGTTGTCAGAAATGGTGCCGCACTTCCTTGCAACCGTTCGCGGGTGCATACGCATATTGGGCGGCAACACAGCAAGCACAGTAAGCTTGGAGAGAATATGAGGGTATATTGCGGTAGGCGAGAAATGATTGGGATTTGGAATCCGATGTGGTTGGACGCGACGTCTCAGTTTTCTTGCAGCGGTCCGAGGCACAACTGCCCTTCAGCGGGCTGGCGCAAGAGATATGGTGTTCCGAGGAAGCGGTTTTGCCGTAAATCCCTGCAGCGGCTCGAATAGATGTGGGTACGGATAGGGGTAATAAGCCTGCCGGTGGATGCGTGGCCCGGCATTCTAAGGGTGAGACATAGGAAGGAGAAATGTATGATTTTCTTGGCTGGTCCTCAGAGCATAAATTCCAAGTGAAATGATCTGACTATATCTCCTATTTAGCCCCACCTAACAGTACAGCAACATATTCCTATGCTCAACGCCAGCGCAACAGAATCGGAACAAAGTAACTATAACCTCCAAGAAACAAGATACTAACCGCGATCATGAAAATGACAAAATCCACCGATCTCGAAAATGTAAGGAGCAACACGCCGCCGGGTCCGTACGTGATATACCACACCGGGTACAGCCCGTACAGCGCAAAGGTGGCCAGCATCAATGCCCACAACACCCACGTATGCCAGGGCCGGAAGACCGGAAATGAGTACTCAAAGAAGAAGGCCAGGTAAATATACAGAAAGCACGCCGAGGGCGAGACGATAAAGATGATGAGGGAATAATTGGCCAGCACTGTGGCGGCGCTCCTGCCCGGGTAGCTGACTAGGTCGATGAAGAACAGGACCGTCACAGCCAGGATCTGCAGGCAGGCTAGCACCACGGCGGGCGGCATCCACGCACACGTCTCGCGCTGGTAGTAGTCGCGGGCGAGGCTGTTTTGGACATGCTGCCAGAACCGGCGCGTCTCGAGCGGGACGCCGCCCTCGTCCGACTCGTTGTCCAGGTCAAACTCGGGCAGTGCCGTTCCTGACCTGGGAGGCCCGCTGTTGGTAACGGTGTTGCTGGGTGGGTGGCCCGGAGTAGTGTCGGTTTCCGAAGTATCAGAGGTACCATCCCAAGTTTCGGCAAAAATCTCGGTGGTCGTGAGGAGCGGCGCGAGGAGGAGGAAGGCCGGGAGGATCTGGCCAAACGCCCAGCTGTCCTCCTCGACGTGGGCGGACTGCTTTGCGAGGGAGAGCTTGATGGTTCCCCAGATCGCTGATACTATTAGCCAGTAGACCTTGTGTGCTGTTAGTGTAGTTCCGGCTGTGCCTATGAAATTATAAAAAGGCGGGAAAGAGGGGGAGGGAAGAAAAGAAGGAAAAGGGGTCCTACATCCGACAGAGTGGATATCAGCAAATCGGTATAGATCCTAACCACAAGGAGGTTGGCCATTTGAGGAAAGAACACCATCCGCAACGCTCATGTTTTAATAGGTGGCCTTCTACCCACGGGGGAAGGCCGGATCCCATATGAACGGCGAATATACGCTTTGTACTTGTCGCTAAGATGCTTCCTTTCCCTCGTAACCGCACTCGACAGTGATGACTGCAGCTTGATCGTCCGGCTGCCCAGGCTGAAGACGAGGAGCAGCGTGGACATGAGAACCGACTGGAAATTGGACGAAGCCTCGACCCTCGCGGCCGTGTCGGCATACTGCCACTCGATCGCTCGTGGGGTATCAAAAAAGCAGATCGTGTACGAGCCGGGAAGACCTGCCGAGCCCTCGTCCGCCGGCGCAGCCCAGTTGAAGAAGAGGGTCGGGCCCATGGCGGTGAGGAGCATCAGAGACAGCGCAATCATGAAGAACAGCCGAACCCACTTTTCGAATGGCCGGCGGTGCAGATACTGGCGTAACACGGTAAGACCGGCAATGTGCGTAAGGTTGGAGAACCAGGCCACTAATCCGACCAGGAGGAAGTGGTACGCCGAAATGCCGCATTTCAGGTCGGCGTAGCCACTGATTAGGATGCCGAGACCGGTTACAATCTGGACATCGCACATGGCCAGGATTACCTGCGGGTGTCAGCTTGACTATTCGTTCAGAAGCATTCAGTATAAGGTAGTATAGGTCGGTAGTAACCTTGACAAATGCAGTTTGCCACTTGGGATCCCTCGTCATCCACTTGACTACCTCCGGGCGGCCAGAGGCTGAAACCGACGCCTCGGCCCGGCCAGTCATGTTTTTGAACAGGACATCAATCGGATTGGCGATCCAGCTGTGGGCATCATCATCGTCGTCAGCGGGCCGTCCCTCTTCGTGAAACGGATCCTGGTACGGATCGAAAATCAAGAGATAGTGGACGAGAACGAGAATGACGCATAACCATGCCGTCCCGAGGAAGCCGACAATGACCTATTGCCGAAATTAGCGCGCGTGTGGTGTTTCCAAGGATCCCGATATGACTTACGCCTGAACCAGCCACATCGGCGTATGGCGCAAGCTCCCGCTCCCGAGATGTGAATGAACAGTTATAACCACATGTTGAACCCATGGGTCATTTAGCCTGGTTCTCTTGACAATGACAGCTATGTTTGCGCACCCAAGAGTATATATCTATTTACTGAGAAAGTAAGTAGTCGGGAAGCCTGTTCCTTGGGGACGAGAAAGGGGCAAGGCTCCAGGTTCAGCGCCAAGCCACCAGACGGTTGCCATCGCCAAATCCAGCCAACCAGCCTAGTGCCTCTTTCTTGGGAGAGACAAGAAGAGAGCTGAAATTTTGGTTACAGACCCTCGCACTCCCTCCCCACTTTCCTACTTAACACTCTACTCTAGTATAATTCTGCCGGTCCAGGGCTTGCTGGCTTTGTTAAGCCCTCTTTCTGCTGCTGATCAACAGCCAACAGCTCAAGGGTTGAGACCAGTACTTTTGATTGCTGAATTACGTTAGGCAGTGACTGATGAAACTGGGGCTGAAATTGGGTGGCGTCCTGGACAAGATGGTCCAGCTTCTAAACTCTATTGGTTGAAGGCCCGTCCGGATGGCCTCGCCCATCGCAGATCGGATCCCCGATATCTACGGGCTGTGCATCTGCTCTGACAATACCGTCGACATGGATCTCCGGCGGGGGGTCGATGTGGTGGTGTACTCGCTCGAGGCGGTCGAGGTCCTGGATCATCATGTGGAAGTACTCTTCGTCTTCCAATTTTTTTTCTCCCTTTTGAGATGTTTTTTTTGTTGATGGGGTTGTTTTGTCTTGCTTTTGTCATTTTTTGGTCTATTTCAGCTGAGGAACGGTGTTTGCAAGGCATACCACAGAGATTGGGTGTTGTGAGGATGAGCACTGGTGGTTTCCGTTGAAATAGTGAAATCTGGTGATAAATTTGTGAAATAGATGGGTCGTGGTCGTTGCTGAGGTTAGGTTGATAAGGTTAAAGACGACTAAGAAGCCAGTTATTCATAATCACTCCAACGTCCCCGCCCCACATACAGAAAGACATACAAATAGGGGAGCTCCCACAAAAGATTAGTATCCCGGAATATAACATACTACCCACTATATCCCTATACCTTACAGGCTTTACAGGCTTGTAGAGAACTCTCCATCCTAACAAATAATTATGGGATTCATTAGATAATTGGCAATATATCACCTACCCAGGTTCTAACAGCTCATATATTTTCACTAGATTGCCGTTCCCCTTTATTAATTATTTTTAACGAAATAATTTCCGCAAATAATCGTAATATGCTTCCATTTCTGTTATAGGGTAAAGGCTTTGAGATCTAAGTGTACGAGTTAAAATCGTAGTTATACTGCGTATGCCTGAAACTGATTCCCATGAGTTACTTATTAGCGGCATGTACGTTTCTTTACACTGTAGAAGGCAATTTTAGCCCCGGGGGGGGGGGGGGACAGAAAACGGGTCTTCAGGGCGGATCACCCTAGCTCAGGGAAAATCAGGGAGAGCTCTGGTCAAATCAGACGCAGCTCACCGCAGCTCAGGACCACAAACGATAATGGCAATCGTGAGTGCCCAGATTCGTCTCATATAACCAGGCTGTTAGTCTCTGCTCCATTTCCTTCGTCGAGGACGGGGGTTGTGACAAATAACTTGCCTCCCAATACAAGAACAAGTAGAGAAAGGGCGACATGCAGACCGCAACGCATATTGTTCAAGGCAGCAAAGTTATCTCAATAAAGGGCCTGCAAAGTGTTTGCTCTCTCATATCCCTGTGTTGACTCTATGTTGTTCCCCACAGAGAATTGGCTTCCTTCGAGACACTCTGTCCTCTGATGAGTGGGATACCTCTTGCTTGCTGCTTGTTTTGTATGCCAGCCTGTCTGCCTGCTCTGGAGGCATAACAACAAAAGTCACGCTGGACGGGTGCTCGTCCTTCTCAGTGCTTGTTGGCCAAGTGAACGACCCCTAACCGATCTGTGTTCGTGCTCGAGTACGACGCCCCCATGCGTGAAGTACGAATAAAGTTTGTGGATGTGTGGTGTGCATGTGTGATACGCCATCGAACTCTGGAAGCACACCGCATTATGCGCAGCAGGGAAATTGACAAACACTCTTCGAGCGCTGCATTGTATTCCCCAGCCAGCTAGCTACGTCGTGGACGAATATCAAGTACATAGCAACTGTGGGGCAGAGATCTGTCAACATGAGCAGTGCCTCTTTGTATCTTTTTAGCCCCCCCCCTCCCCCCAGACTTTGTGGCGAGACATCCGATTACGGTCAAGGGGGTGTCCAGAAAAGGGCAAATCAGCATTGACTCGGCACTACCAACAAAGGTCGGCCTTCGCCACAGGAAACAGCAAGGGAGGCAGATACCAGACAGATCCTACCCCTCACGAAGAGGAAGCTATTCCTGGCTGTGTATATTTTACTGCGAAGATAATTACCACCTTCGTAGCACTGAATGTGAAACATTGCGAGGCTGAAACAGACTACCGTGGTTTATATTTGTAGAGACAGTGTGTGATGAATTCCGGGAGCAAATCAACCGAAGACAAGTAAATCCTTACATAAGTACATGTACCTGAACAGGCTGGATTCGCCACATTTTACGCCTTTGGTGTACATGCCATATCATGTATTGACCTTGTGCTATTAGTTAACTATTTCTTCCACACACACACACACACACACACACATACATGCCTTCCCAACTGCCAGCTTTAGCTAGTAGCTAACAATAGCCCGTGGTACCTGAAACACATACGACTTGGATCTGGGCAATGTGTGGGGAAGGAAGGGGGAGGCGGTGGCCACAACAGCCAGCTATCCAGACTCAAAGGAAAGTATACAGACTCAAAGGAAAGTATACAGACTCAAAGGAAAGTATACAGACTCAAAGGAAAGTATACAGACTCAAAGGAAAGTATACAGACTCAAAGGAAAGTATACAGACTCAAAGGAAAGTATACAGATAGTTAGGTAGGTACCTTTAGGGCCCGTCTGTATGTTATATTTCTCACACGCACAGAAACACCTATTCCTTGCATGGCCCACTCACCCAAGGCACAAGGTGTTCCATCTGGCTTCAAAATGAACTACCAGATAGATAGATATACACCAATCACTCCTCATATCTAAAGACAAAAGTCTTTCCCCCCCCCCCCCTTCCCCCCTCGTGAAACTCTACATACAAAACAAAAACCAAATGACAGCCTCGTCGTCGTGAATAACTTTGGATGACAGCAATGCGGGTACTTACCGCGTGAGAGATCCTTCCCTTTCCTTCCACTCCAATCCTATTTTCTTCATGACTCCAGTCCAGTCTAGCCTACCTGGCTGGATGGTATGCCGGCATGTACATAGCTAGCTGGCTACATAATGTCCCGTACTCGTGTGGTGGATACGGGATACGGAAATATATGTATATTCTCCCCCAGGTTCAGTCAGTCCAGGCCTAGCTGCATCCTGGGAGAGGCAGAGGAAGACAGACTTTTCAGATCAGCCGGGGGGGGGGGGGGGAAGGGGGGGAATGCTTCCCGGAACCGAACTTCATCGGGGGCTGTCTCTACGTGTGTTCACACAAAAAGCGATGATAATGGCAATGTAATTAATGCCTGGCAGTGGGTTACTAGGCAGACTGGCTGCCCTATTTTACTGTTTAGCCGTGCGTGCTCTTCTTTGTCCGTCCAGTCACCAGTTCACTCCATCGCCCGCCGTCTGCTTTCCATAGCAGGCAGCGTCGCACTCTACTCCACCCACCACCCCCTCAGATACAATCACAATTCTCTCTCTCGACACACACACAGAGAGACAGACAGGAACTTCCACCCCTCCCCTTCTTCATCTGATTTGGAGGTACAAAGAGCCTTTGAAAGGGAAGGGAAGGAAGGGGAGGCTGGCTGGTTTTGCCTGTTAGATAGACACACCAGCTAAGATAGGCTTGGCAGGCAGAGAGACGGGACCAGGGGAGGGAGGGGAGGGGGGCGGGTAGGTAGGTAGGTGTTACCTACCTGTTCTCCGTGTGGTTTACCATACGGACACAGGACGGGACGACCACCCCACCTGCCTGCCTCGTCCTTGTTGTGTCTTGTCTTGTCGGAGGATTCTTTTGCTTTTTCACGCGCCACGCGGCTGCGCGTCCTGGCTGCCACGTCGTTTGCGGGGGAGAGAGCGTTGCTTTTTTGCTGCTCCCTTTCGATTCGAGTACGTACATGTGACGATGCAGTACAGGAAAGCGGGCAGGCAGGGAAGACGGCAATAGAGAACATACATGATGCAGCAGTTGTTGCGCAATGTTTCGTGTGTAGTAGCTAGGCATACGTAGGTATGACGGGAGACACATGTCGCTTTACGAGTGTCCTCCTCGCCCTTCTCGGTGAGGATATATCCGATAAACTCCTTTAGGACAGCAGCAAAGTGACACCCCGCTCACCTAGGTAGGTGCACCAGCGCAATGACTCCCAAAAAGAGCGGAATAGTTACTTCCCCCCCTGACCTATCCTCGCCCTGGCTCTGCTCGTGCCCATGTACCCACTCACTCACTCAGCATGTAGTAGCCCTGGAGGGAGACAGAATCTCGAGGGGTCAAGAAAACACGAACAACACCTTCCATTCTTGCCCTGGTGTTTTCCCTCAGTACCACGGGAAGGGAGTTGCCATGTAGCCTTGGCGGACGAGGGTTCGCTCGCTGCGGGTCCTTCATCGACGAGTCCTTGCCAGCCTTTCTGTGTACACAGTATGATCATGTAAAGGTAAATTCCGCGCTGCGCCTCATCTCTTCAGCAGAGATACAGAGGGACAGACCAGATACTTTCGGCAGATCCCGCCTGTCAGAAACGGGACGCTGGCAAGACAGGAATTGGTGAACAGTAACACCCCTCCTCTCACTTTCCCTTGGGAAGGAAGGAGCGCGCCCTTTGTCATCCTTCGGCCCCTCTTGAGCATCAACCAAGGTCATCATGCGAGCATGGGGGAGGCGTGGACGCAGAAGTCCTCGCCAAACACTTGCAGCTGTGAATTCTACTACACGATAGGACCTGGATGTCAGCAACTGCAAAGGAGAGGAGAAGGAGAAGGAGAAAGAAGGAAAAAGAGGAGGAGGGGGGGGGGGGGGGGGGAACCCCGTGAATGGGGGCCGGTATATTCCAACCTGGGACCGGGGAACAAGATCCTTCTGCACAAGATGCTTGCTCTCATGACCACAAATGTTTTATATCTTCAAGATTGTCATTTTCCCTCCTTTCCCTCCCATGCAAGAAGAAGCCAACAGATGATGGCCCCGCGTCATGGCGGAATCGCGAGGCGAGGGGCCTCGGAGTTTCAGGGCAGCGCAAGAAGGCATTTGCCACAATGTGGAATCGAATCAAGCCAGCCCCCCCCCCTCTTGCCCCTTTCTTGATCTTCTCCTCCGCTCCTCTTCCCGGCCGGCCACTGACCTGCAGCCTGCGACGAGGGGGCGCGACACAGGTTCGTCGCCCAAAAGGTTGAGGGAACCTGACGATCGATCCCTAGAAAGGGAGTGCCCAGACAGAGCGGCGGCGTAGAAGCCAAATTCCAAAAATACAAACCTTGAAAGCACACGTGAAGTTAGATGGAGTTGGTCACTCCCGCCATGCCTTCGCCGCAGCCGTAGTTAGACGCGATAAGATCGAGTCGAATTGAGCGGCGGGCCTCGCCATAGGGCCAATTTGGAATCCTGAGACGGGGCGGCGGGAGGAAACGAAAGTTGGCTAAAGCAAGGAGACAGAGACAGCCGCGGAGACGTCCTGCTCGCGGTAAAGGCACATGGTTGAATATGGCTGAAGAAGCAAGGAACAACGGGACGTCGCAGAGAGACGTTGCCGTGTTACATTGGGAGCAACATTGAAGCGCGATGTGCAGCAAGCAGGGGAAGGTTTCCAAGCTCCCGCGACTGTTTTTATTTCTTTGGGTGCTCAGTGGTCGTCTGGCCGCCCTTGAGCTTCTCTGCCTCAGACCTGCATGGAACATCAGATTCAATTGCTGGTCGTGATTGTCAGAACCTTATCAACTTGCAAGCCAGGGAAGTTCCACAAACTGGTAGGTCGATAGTAGAGTGGTTATGCATACCTGGCAGGAAATCCCCAGGTCATACATAATTTGTGCAAGAAAGGGGCGGGCACTTGGCAGCAACCGAGCGAGACGGCCAGCAAAGGGAAGGCAATCGTAGCCATCCCAAGGCGTCCAGAATGACTTGCTCTCCGGAAGGGACTTTGTTGCGAATAAGATTCGATCGCTAATGCAAAGCTCCGAGTCGTCTCATGTCTTCCTTTCAATAGTGTCGCCAAACGGCCCGTTCCATCGGCAGACGTCAGTCAGAATGGCGGGGGCTTGCAGAAATCTCGGATGGAAAAAAAGCAAAAGAGGACGTTTCATGGTGAGTCTGTGAGTACCCAGTAGTCAGTCGTGGGTTTCAATCGCATCGTTATCCCTGCCGGGGGAGCCTGTAGACTTGGCCGGGCCCGAGACGCCGGGCCCGAGGAACCGGAGCCGGGCCCGTTGGCAGTGAGAACCATGACAAAAACTGTCGTCTTTGACGTTGCTTGGCGATGTCTGACCACCACAGGGGAGAAGCTTATCTATGCCCCTAGCCTCTGGTCTGGCGGCCGTCACATCCACGTGGCTCCGAGAGTCTCCGTGCCCCCGATCTATGGCGAGCTTGTCATGCAGTGCCCATTATCTGCCGGACGCCATCTCCCAGCCTTCATAAACCATCACCACAAGTCGTCATCTGACCGCCCAATGGAGCAGCCCGACATGTACCACCAAAAAGCACCCCTTTTTCGACGTCAGATCGACCAGAAACGGGCTGGCGGCCCTGCGTCAAAGAGTGGCGGCTCGTCCTGGAGGGTGACTGACCATGACGCCCATTGACTCCTGGCCATAGCTATAGCTACCTATATTGCAGAAGCCCTGTCCCGGCGTGACCGCAGCACACGTGCATTGCATTGCACCGCAATTTGCAAGTTGGCCTTGCGCAAGGGAAAGGGATGGGGAAAAGAGCCCAGCGCGGTCAATCCTTCGTACTTTCAGTTGCCAGTTCTGGGATACGCGATATTGTCACATCGTAAATTGCAAGAGATGCTAGGCTAAACGCGGCCGAGCTGTGGAAGGCATCGTACTTGGAGTACTGTTCTCACCGGTTGCGTCGGGTGCCCCTTCGTTGGCAACCGAGGATGCGAATCGTGGTCGTCATCAGCTGCGTCCAGGCTTCATCCAGAAGGGACTGAGGGATGGAAGGGAGGGGCTTGATCCTACCCACCACCTCATCTGTTCGCCTTGCCTTTGGTGCCCCGTACGGTTGCTCTGTGTGCTGTTGGGTAGGAGCTGCCAAGCATGGGGGCGACGACAACTTCCAGAAGAAAGGACAGGCGGACGGCCAAGAGTCCCGAGTCCGACCACAACCCCATAATCGTCGATGTGGCACATGTATTGTATGTGCATCCCAACATAAAATGGGAATGCAATTGTGCTCTAATCGCCTTCGGGGATGCGGTGCAACGGCTCCATGGGCGGCAGGCGGCTCTTTGGACCAATGGTTGTTCTCGGCGCACGCCCTCATCTCATGGATCGTCGTGGCCAATCTTGCGATACAACGACGACTTTCCAGACAAAGACGACTGATTCCTCGAAAAGACGACACACGGCGACGAAAGCGAGGGCAGCGAGCAATAGATTGAATGCGGGGCATTTCCGAATCTCCAGCGGGCCATTTCCAGACTACGAGTGCCCATAGGCCAGGGGGGGCGTCGGCAAGAGTAAGGTTGCGAACTGCGAGTTTGGGGGCGGGAGGATCGGGCAATAGTGGGAAGAAGCCAGCCAGGTAGGTCCCTACGGTAGGTGAGCACTCAGGTAGGAGTGACTGTGACGCGGCCTGGGGCCTGAAGCCGTTTGATGAGCTACTGCTCCAACTGCAACTGCAACTGCAATTGCAACTGAGCGAGTAAAAAAATGGAATAGATGTGTGATGGCCCAATGCTCCACAACAGTAGCAGTCTGATAGCTTGGCTGTTGCTGTTGGTTGTCGGTGTTTTTTTCTTTGACCAGTCTGTTTTTTATGTCACCAACCAACCATCATGACGGCTGGCTTGGCCCACCTTTGGCACAGTGACTGGCTGCTGGCTCGAGCCTGCCGTCAGCAGCCGCTGGCCAATCAATGGCGACAATGGGATGGGGGGTTGCTTGCGCCAATGAGGCTTGACCGACCAAAGAGCATGCCCCGAGCGCAAGGATCGCCTGGTAAGGCTGGGCTTTGTCATGGTCAGCGAGTTGTGGTTCGCCATTGCTTCGCGGAGCTGAAAAGGTTGTGCTACCGGCGGGTTTCCTGATTTGCTGGCCTGCCGTCATCGTTGGGCTTTGGGTTTACTGTGTTCCGTCCTAGTGCGGGTGTAAGACGAAGACGACGAATTGAGTTGGCAGCACCACATACGCGGGTCATTACTTCCACGTCGGTCTTCGTCTGCTTACGACCTAAGGTACCTGCCTATGCTTCACCCCGAAGTCCTGCGTCGGGGAGAATTTAGAAAATGGCAACCGACCCATGGAAGGTATTCAGTACCCCAGCCCAGGAAAGGCTGGTCCCACCACCACAGCGTGATATTGGAAATAGGCTGGACATTGGACATTTGACGGAGGGTGTTGGTAAGTACTCTACATCTTTTTCAGGCTAATAAATAAAATATGGCATGCAGGGTACTTGTTGTAGCACTTGTTGGGCCAGATCCAATTGACATGCGGGCTGTGTGTGTGTGATTGGACTTGTAGGTCCATTTCTCTCCATAGATTCCGGGTTCTTGCAAGCTTGCTTTTCAAGTTACCTTGGCTTGATTCATCCCCCCCTCTCTCGTTCGTTAGACGAAACTCGACTTGGATACTCTACCGTATAATTACTAGTTCCATCGCGGAAGATACCGCCTCCATCCCCCCCCCCCCCCCCCCCAGGAGCTAAGAGTGCTTGTAGTGCTCTCCGCACAGTACTCTAGAATAGTTGACAAGAGCGGAGCTTCAATCCTTCAACTGTGCGGGCCGTTAGTGAGATACGCGGAAATCTACGGCGTCGTGCCACTCGCTAATCAAGTCAACCGCTAACTGATGGTGGCGTTTCCCCGGGTAGGCTATTTATCTTGGCGGAGCGCCTTTGAATGCGTTCCTGGGCTGGCTTCTTGGCTGGGCACCTCGGCCCCATTTTGTTACTTGGTTCCAATGGATACATTACATTCCGCCGTTTTAGTGCTGGCTGTTTAATGCACAAACAATGGCACCCCTCCCCCCCGCCCCCCCTGTTGGACATTTGCCTTTGTGTGAGTGGCTGTCAAACGCGCGCGCCCTCGCCCGCCCGCCCACGCGCGAATTGTTAAGGCATCATGATGAGGGATGTCAGCAGCGCCCATCCAACAACGAGCGGGTGTGAGCCTGAGATGAGCGAGCAACAGCCAGGGTTAGGTAGGTATTCGAATCACAGCCAGAACCAAAGCCAGACTAGAGGAACCTAAGTGGGAGAGAGCCCGAGGCCTTGCCTGTGGCGCGGAGAACGAGAGCTTCCTACTTGCTTGCTCGCCGACCCGGGTCAGATCAGCGCCGGCCGCGACGTCCCCAAGGTTGCGCTGCATGGTAACAACTGCTGCCCGCTGCAACTTGCAACTGGGAAGTGGATTTTGTGGGCCTCACGAGGCCTGGGACTGGCTGGTTTTCGAATTCCATTTTCCTGGGCGGGCTGTTGCTGATCGGACTGCTCACTGCTGCTGATGATTTCCAGCCCCCAAGCAACCTACCGCCTCTCTGTCAACTTTGGGTGAGTCGGGGATTTTCAGAAGAGCGGCGAGCATGCATGGAGCTGGTGAATCCTCGAGAACGCATCAAGACAATGCGTCAAGAGAAAGAATAAATGAAAGCTGCACACAACTTCGTAGAAAAACGGGACAACTTCAAAAGGTTCGGGTGATAATCGCGCCCCACTGATCAACAAGGGTGTGCAGAGTACAATGCACATACCCCTGGCAAGCTCTCCCGCTCTTGCGTTCTTGTCTTCTGGGGGGCGCTCGCGCTCGCTCATCATTGCTTGTGAAGAAGTGTGTCGGGAGACTCGGCGACACACACACACACACACACACACCTCATTTCATTTCCATTCCGGAACCAACAGCACAGACTACAAAGCATCTTGTTGGAAAATAAGCAGAGGCAATTGGACTGGGGGGCCGCAACCACGCGCGCGCGGGCACCTGAGTCCTTGCTTGGGTGCATTGCAGTCAGTGGCCTGCTTTTGGCGTTTGTGACTTTGCGATGGCATTTCAACCCCAAGGTTTTCCCTTGCGGAGGAGGAACTGCTACGGGCGGGAGAGGTGCCGAGACCCGCTGTCAAAAAAAGGCGTAGCCCGACTGCACATAGGTAGGTACGCGCGCGCCGCCACGAGCAAAAGGCTGCGGCACGGTCGAAGCGTGTCCCGAAACGTGGGAAAAAAAAAAGAAAGAAAAAAAAAAACAACATATGCCCCTCCATGTTTACTTTTAATGCGAGGGGAAAAAAACCCTGATTTTGAGAAATACATATCACTACATCCAAATAGTTTGGAGGAATAACATATGGTTATCTGCTATACTATATAGGTTTGCTTTTGCGCAATGCCGTCCCGAGCTGTCTATAACAGTGTGCGTGATAATATCCCCTACAATGGGGGAGAGCTTTGGCTCAATGAACAAAGAAAAAATAATAATACAGAAGCATGTGTAGTGCCGCCCATTGACACCCACAGTAGTAAAGTATATCGCTCCCAATATGGGCCCCCTTGGCCATCCTTCTAGTCGGACACTCCTCCAAATTTCAAACCCAAAACCAGATTTGCCACCTTTGTCAGAGAGTACAATATTCATACAGAGCGTTGATCGAAACATCAAATCCATGTCCCAACCGATCTGGCGCCCTTTTGCGCCTTTGGTATATCCCTAATCCCTCCCACTAGACTTAACAGAAATGCCACACTTAGCCCTCTTCACTACCTGCCCCAGTGGGCCTGGCCGTGGTCACCTCCAGCGAGAAGGTCTCGACTCCGCATGGATGGTGGCATTGAAGAAAGCATGCCGCTGCTTCCCAGAGGCGGGATGGCCATGGGTGGTAGGCCACCGGTGGGGCCCACCAAGTGACCCATGGGTCCCATTGATCGCGCGCTGGGGTTGAGGCTGTCATAGCTGTCTGCCCGAAGATCCAGTGTGCTAATGTCGAATCTCTTGGAGCAGCCGTCTTCCATGTGTCTAGACATTGTGGGTTAGCAAACAAAGCCTCAAAAACAGTAGGGAAGAGACGAGAACTCACCTCCTCAAAGTATCTTTGCGTGCGAACAGGCGGCTGCAGTAGTCGCACTTGTGGTTGCGTTCCCTCATGTGAACGCTTTGGTGGTGGCGTTGAAGATCTGTCTTGCGCACAAACTTCTTGTTGCAGTCGTTGACAGTGCACGGGAATGGGTATTCCCGTTTCTCGTCGTGTGTCTCCATGTGGGCTTTGAAGTTGTAGCTCCGGCTGAATAACTTTCCGCATCCCTTGACCTCGCACTGGAAGTTGGCTTCCTCCTTGGTAGTCAGGCGGCGGGGAGCTCTACGCGGCCGGGCCACCCGGTATTGCCTTCGGTCTTGCAGAAAAGCAGTTGCCTGCGCGCCTGGGCCGGGATAGAATTGGTCAGGCTCTACAGGCTGATAGTCGGACTTGTGCCAGCCCGAGGATCCGCCGTCCGAAAGGTAGCCTCCCGAGGCACTCGTGTAAGCGCCGCTGTCGGATGGGTATGAGGTCTGCACAGATCGGGGCGAGGGGTAATGCGACTCCATGGCTTGGCCGTACTCGGATGCCGTCTCCATCTTCACCCGCGGTGTCATAGCCGGGGTATAGGAGAGCGAAGTCCTCGAGGATGCGACTGGAGACCTAGATGCGGCGCTGGATGGTGGAGGGGTCGATGTGGCAATGGAGTGCGCGTGGTGGCTGTTGTGTGCGTGATACATGTCATGGCTGTACGGGTAGCTCCCAAACGTCTCATAGTCGCCTGAGAGAATGCTGGGCATTCCGGAGGCGGATGAGGATGGGTGGATGACGGTCGTGCTGTTCCAGTCTGGTTGGCCCATCGAATCCAGTGGCGGCAGAGAGTGCTCTGGATCCATGGAATGATGGTTGACAGAGCAGGACTGATCTCCGTAGATGGACGAGATCTTGTATTGCTGCTCGACCAAGCCGGGGGAGGGATAGTCTAGCGAGGACCTCTCCGAGGGGCAGTATGTGTTCGAGGGGGACGAGGGCGACCTTGTGAGAGAGGGTGGTGTGAGATCCATGACTGAGAGATGCGTCGGCTGCTAAGGCGCGAACTATTGGTGGTTGGTGTCCGTTTATATAAGGGGGAGACGATGCGAGTAGTGTTGGTGTTGTTGGAAAGCGAGGACCAGGGGGGCTGTTGACCAGTAAGAGGTGCTTGTAGTCCGATTGGGTGCTCACACGGAGAACACTTGGTCTCGGGGTAGGTTGGGAAGGAGGCCAGATATAAGGATGACGGGCGTGACTGTTGGGTCTGGAGACGGTGGAAATGTCTGCCGAGGGTTGCGAGCATGAAGAGAGTACAAATTGGCCAAGATGTAAGAGTGTTCACTGGCCAGTGTCTGTTCCATGAAGGTGAGGCAGGCTGTGGGATCACAAAAGCGGGTGTGTTTCGACAAGGCAGACTCCCAGGGTCTCTTATAAGATTTGTAAATGAACCAGGTTTCTGCCTGGACTAATAATGGATGGAGTAAGCCCTTGAATATCATCGTCGCTTCGTTATGAACACTGGGGGCCAGAGATGTGCATCTGGGGGATTGTGAATGTCGGGGAGGGGGGCGTGGTTAGCAACGCACGACAAGGAGCAACAGAACAGGGACCAGGAGTGTGGCTGCATAGGGTAAGACCTGGGAGGGCAAGAATCCTGGGAAGAAGGGGGGTCGACAAGGAAACAAACTGCCCATGCACCGATCAAGCCTGGCAAGTCCCGTAGCGAACAGGTACCTCTGTCCAGCAATACAAAGTGAAGGTACATGGGTAGATGGCGAGCAAGGCTGGAGGGGGCTACCCGGATGAGGAAGGATCTCGCCTTGACGACGAAGCAGACTAACGTTAGACGGGAAGAAGAGGAGCGCATGTTGGGACTTGGTCTGGGGGGGAGGCAGGGCAAAGGTCCAGGGGGTGCCAATGCAGAGATCCCACTCGGAAAGAAAATAGTTGACTGGGCTGAAAAATAGAAACGCTATGTTGGTTACTGCACGTATCAAGGGTGCAGGGCAATGTCTAAAAGTAGAGCCCCAGGCTGGGGGAGAGGATAAGGTACATGCAGTCGACAGGCACTCGCTAGCTGGTGGTGTTGGAGGACAGAGTCTGTTTCCAGTTGGTGTGGAGCCCCCCTGTCCCCCCCCCCCCCCCCAACGAAGTCGAACGTAGCCCTCCTGGGAAGACGTTTTTGGCCGACCAGCGGGGGGCCACTGACAAGTGACAGGGCCACTGGCCAGTCACACCAAAGCATGTAGCACCACCCAGGTCTGTTGGTGCGAGCAGTTGCAGGGTTTGTAACCGGCTCAGGCTTAGTGCGGTCTCCTTCCACAGCAGTTTGAAGGGACCTGTCTGTGGCCCATCTCGGCGACCGGGTCAGGGAAGCGGGAACTTGCGCCGAGGACAAGCTCGGAGTCCAGAGGCACCTGGCACGACACTTCGAGACATGGCTTGCAAGCCACGGACGAGGTAAGCGTGGTGTGGGAGCGAGGGGACGCAGCCTCTTGATCGCACTAGGAGCACGTCTCGAGCCCGGCACCGTCCTGGGCCCGAGCATCGAGTGTTAGAGTCGGTAGCTATACTAGGAGGGCTTCGGCAGTGGGCAAGAAATCGAGATTTGAGATTGACGACGATCGAGGCATGACGAGATGAGAAAAACCAGCCAATCCGTCAGCCCACTCGGCCCTCTGCCCACCAGCCATCCAACCATCTCCAGCGGTTTGGGGAGTCGGCGACCCAAGAACGAGGTCAAAAGACGGGAAGACGGACAGGTGCGATGGGCTGCACAAAAGTCGGGCGGCCCTGAGCACACAGGTCCAGAGTACACCGGGGATGGCAGAGGAGAGAGGCAGAAACGAAGTACCTCGGGCTCGCCCACAGGTAAGTTATGGCACGTATTGATAAGGTAGGTCGCTTGGAAGTTGGTGTGGGGGAGGCGAGCGCTTGCGCCTGTTGTGAGGCGGGAGCGCGCCTGAGTGGCCTGGTCGCCAGAATGCAAATCGTTCCTTGGTCAGTGCTGCATGTACCTTGTGTCCAAGTATGCAAGTCCGACAGCAACTCCCTCCTGGGCGCCCGCCTGGTTGTCCTCGCGACCGTCCATTTTCGTTATAGACAGTCAACCTCAGGTACATTGGGAGGCTGCTGCGCTCTCGGCACGATGCACGATATGATGTGAGCTCTGCCGAGACAAGAAGGAACCAGAGCAATCCGATATGCATGGATGGCATCAGCGGATCTCGCGGGCGAAGCTAGGAAAGGAAAGAAGCGAAGGTAGGTATGTACTAGCAAAGATCTGATCCGCCTGCGCTGCTTGCCCTGTAAGTGTAAAGCCCGTACATACTGTCTTAGAGTAGAGTATGTATGTACTCCGTACAGTATGTCAATGACGCCCTGTTTGGTTCTTGGACGGAGAGAAAAGCAGGACCTTGGGACCCGTCGGCGATTGAGCAAAGCGGCCCCTGTCCCTACCCTGCTCTTGGCCGTCGTCTGCAAGTCGTCGCTCACTGCCAACCCTGGCCTGGCCCTGAGCCACAGGGCTGGGGGAGGGAAAAGACGGGATCAAGGACGTGCCAATGGCGTGCGGAGCCGGACAGTGCAAATGGGTAATGAGCTGCAGCCGGCACGCAGCAGCACACGCAGCCCGCAGCCCGCAGCGCGGAAAGACGAGAGCTTGAGGGGAGGAGGGGAGCGAAAGCGTGGTGGTGTGGTTTCTGGTGGAGGAGCGGTGGAGCGGTGGAGTGGTTGTTGGAGTTGAAAGGATTGATGCGACGCACACGCACACACGCACACACGGGCAGCGGACCCCAAATGCGAGGTTCTCGTGGGTCATCTCGGTGCCGGGGAGGTACCACCTGCCCCAACTCTAGTGAAGGCAAGTACATAACGTACCTACTGGAGTACTTTCTATTTGGCCCCCAACTCTGTTTCCGCAAGACGACGGGGGGATTCGTGCGCAAGTCGCCTGGAGAAGCGCGCGAAGGATCTGCCATGGTCTGCGCAAGATTCTCGCGCAAATGCCGAGCAAAAAAAAAGGACCCGCGGTTGGCAAGCTGTTGCGACAAGAGTTCGTCGGCAGTATCGAACGAACGAAGTGAGATGTTGACGTTGACGTGATTGTGGAGGGGGGAGCTTTGAATCTCGGACGGCGCAGCAACAGATCGGGGAAACCTACCTATGTTGTGGATCGACTCCACGGCCGACTACCAGCCCACCTGATTCGCCAATGCGTACGAGCGCTGCAGCCCAGATGTGCCCACTGGTCAGCGCCCGCAACCCGCAAACCATGTCCGTGTCAATGGTATCGAACCTTCCCCCCCTTCTTCAAAACGCCGCCTGACCTGTCACTCGCCAAGTAAAGTACTTCACCTACCTCTGCAGAATACATCCCTACACCACCAGCGCGGCAACTTTATTATGCTGTTGACACGCGGAGCGGTGGAAATAAGGTGCTGCATAGATACGACGGTAGGAAACGCAAAGGGACAGAGCAGTTAATTTGGCCAAGGCGTTTCCATTCCCACCACCTGCACGGCACTGACGGCAGCACCCATGATGGATCCCGAGGTCATCCGTCTCACCACACTGTGGAAACAAACTAACAGTACGATAAAGTGCTCCGCCGATGTGTTTATTCTGGACTGGCCCGTCTCGCCATCTTCTTCCTGTTCACTAAACAGCCCGGAAATTTCCATGAGCACCAGAGACAATGAAGAACCCCCGGGTTTAAAACTAATGCTGGCCAGCGGCGGTGATCACGCAAGACTGAGATCCCCTTGCGGATGGCCCCGCGACCACTGGATCCTCGCAGAACCGCGCTAGAAAACGCCAGGCCGCCCTGGGAACTTTGCCGTTTTGCCTTTTGCACGCTCGAGGCGGGATTGGAAACGCGGACGGAATGGTTGACACAGGTGACAGGCAAGACGGCAGCTGCGTGCGCAAAAGACGCGAGTTTGAATTCGCTGATGCGAATGCAATGCAGTGGGGCCCCCGCCTTCAGGACAGGACAGGACAGGACAGAACAGGCGAGAGACGGGGGGCCCTGTGATGAGTGAGGTGCTGCTTCTGGTTCTAGGCAACAGCAGCATGAACAAGAAGGACAAATCTACCTTGTCCTGGGGCAGGACGGACTGTGCAGTACATACATGTACGTGGTAGGTAGCACCAGCTCGCACCATCTTACGACCAATCCAATACGGACCGCAGCCATGTGTTGTCGAGTGCTGCACTGTTATCAATGCCGATAAGCCGTTGCCTGGCCTCACTTGACTGCCCCGAAAGCCAAGGGAGTGAGTGCTGCTGCTGATCTCTCCATACATACCTGTCTGGGGCTCCGAAAACAGACATATCGGAGCAATTGAGCACCGCAGCTTCGGACTTCGTGCAAGACCTAGCTCTCACTCTTCTGACGATGAGCACAAGCGGGTACCCGATAGTGACAATCAGCTCGCACTTCGGCTCCTCTTTGCTGGCTATCTCGGACCGGGAACGAAAACTAGAGCGAGCGAGAGAGAGAGAGAGAGAGAGAGAGAGAGAACAAAAGCCCAAATGGCTTCACACGTCTATGCTCATGGTAAGCATGCATGCATATGCATGCTCTCGCCTTGCCAGGCCAGTAGGCCGGCCTCGTGGATTGCTACAGGCAGTTCTCTGAGCAATCACTCAGTCGCCTGAACCTACACGGCACCGCTGCTATGGAGGGCTTCTGTTCAGACGCCTGTCTCTCTTTCCAGAGCGTATGTGTGTGTGTGTGTGTGTAAGTGTGTTAGCTTACTGTCTGACTGTCTCACCCCGATTCTCACTTCTTGATGATGTTATTGTTATTGTTGCTGCTGCTGCTGCTGCAACCTCGTGCAGGTGTCATATCAAGAAAAACTCGCCGACTTTTGTAATTTGCGATACGGAGAGAAGAACCCTCCGTCGGGATAAGGTCCTAATGGTGGGTTTGCGCATTTGCTGATGACCCACCACTCACGTTTCTTAACTGCAATCCCCCCCCAGTCGGTAAACTCAGCCAGCAGCATTCTGACTGACAGCAACAGGCAGGTTTCTGACCGAGCAACCCGCAGCACCGTCAACTGCAACGTGGGGATTGCCACCCCGAATGCCAATGCCAGGGGGGTGGGGGAACACTGGGGTTCATCAGCACCAAGCAGCTGATAAACGTGAAACGCGACGATCTTTTTGCGGCACACACCTGCACACACCGAGAGCGAAGAGCCAAAGCTCGTGGCAAGGTGTGTCCAGCAAGGTCCAGAGTGCCAAGCCGCCTCGTGGTGCTTATTTGCGGGTTACATGGGGCGGGCTGGTTGTGAAGAGCGTAAGGTATCCATGATCCATGATCGAGACGGCGACTTTGAATCAAGCGCAAGAGCTGGACTTTCCATGTTGGTGAAGGAATCGGGGGCTTTTCCTACTTCTCACCCCCTCCTCCTCACGTCCACTCTACCTATGGCCTTGATGATGGGCCGGCCGGCCCCCCAGGTCCTGGGCTGGGTCCAAAAATGGTCAATCTTCATGCAAGAAAGAGCATCTTGAAACATTTGGAACGGTAGGAAGGATTCTCGCAAGCCTCGACCGCCAAGCTTCATATTCATAAAAGGAAAAAAATAATAATAATAAAAAAGCTGACCCGTTACCACACCATGTCGGAAGCTATCCGTCCAATAGAAACCATCTCCATCTCTGAGAAAAATAAGGTACGGTATCCATATTGTTCCCAGCACAGCAGCAAGGGGGACAGACAATTGCGGGCGTACGAGAAGGGCAGGTGGTGCTTTTGGCATATCCCCTGTGACTGGGAACTGATGAGTACCCTTGTTTGTTGCGTGCTGCCGCCGCTGATGATACTGCAGTTGCAGGACGACTAGATAATCCGTAGCGTAGCGTAGCTATGGAGGAGGTACCTAAGGTAGATAGGTAGGTAGGCATAATGTATCATCCATCGCCGGGGACGCGGACGTCAAAGGAGAACGGATGAACCCGTCGGCCATCTGTGCCTTCCGGGAGCGAGTTGGAGTCGCAGGGGCCCGAATCGCCGAGTCGGCGGGGAGCACCTTGGCATCGACGCGGCCCATTGGGTCAGTGCTTCCTACCCTGGCGTGCCCTGGGGCCGGGGGTGGAAGGCTCTGGATGTGATTGTCCACGTCCCCCGGGGCACTAAACCATCTGGAGATTGGCGCAGATTGCAGGCAGAATGCAGAATGCACGCACGAGCGATTGAGCTGCAGGAAAAGAGGAATTGCTTGCGAACGAAGCTGCCAGTGAAATCCTCACCTCTGCAACCTGGTTCTAATGAAAATGTCAAACGAGTGCATCACAGGGTGTACATGTACGGATACAATTGGATGGAGACTTGGAGCCGCGCTTGCGATTAGTGCAGGCCTGGGATTCCCCACCTTTCTTTCCCTGTCGACAACCTGACAGTGGCGGCGGCGGCGGCGGTCGAGGAGACTTTGTTGAAGTTGTTGCTTGGACCAACCGCCGCCCAACTGTCCGCCCGCCCCGCTTCCCCGGTTTCCACGAAGCGACGGTCATGTGGCCACTGCTGTTGAGTGTTGGCCTACACTGGCCACCTATCTACCTAAGGTATCACCTACCTACCAAGACCTTGGTTAAGGCATTGCCTACCTCCTCCAAGCGACCGCAAACAAAATCAGAGCAAACCTAGGTAGGTACGCACGTATGGTGAGAACACTCCGAATCGGACCCGCGAGTTGCACCGCGCAACAATTGGCAAAGATGGACGACGAAACCAACAACATTTGTCTGAGCTAAATGAGCTTTGCATATCCTCAGCCGCCAGGCGCCCATCCAAGCGGCCTTCATGCCGCGTCTAGTATAGAGTGCCCGTGGTGGAAGCCACACTCACACTTGAAGCGAGTGGTTCCTGCTGCGCCTGGTTCAGGAACCAGCAGAGGCAGGCACCAACAAACGCACAGAAACGATGTAACGAAATGCCGCGTCTGTTCCATGGTGCTGCTCAACACCACCACGACCCAGATACCCTGCCCATGGGAAGAAGGTCATGTCGATCCAACGACAACAGGGCGCTAATGAACTACCCCCCCCAGGTAGGTACATTATACTAGCTTTAATTTGTTTCGCTTGTTTCTGCATTCTGCTCGCGATATATCATTGTGTGGTATTACCTTATATATGTACTTGGCTCTATATCTGTTCCTTGCTGCGCCTCAGCACCTTAAATCCTTCCACTATGGATATCAGTCCCTGCTGCTGCAAAATCCATCCGGCAGACAAGGGGGATGGATGGATAGACGGCGGCGAGGACCTTTTCCTAACGAGGTCGTAATGGGAAGGATTCGTTCACTTCTTTTTTGCTTCTGTCGATCTGGAAGTGGAACAAGCCACAGAAACAGAATGTGATAGATGATAACCTCTTAGCGGGGTGGAGTAAAAACAAAGTGCCCTGCCTTCCCCATTGTTCCCTTCCCGCTACCCAAAAAAATTCACCCGTCCGGCATTGTCACTTGTCACTTTCTGTGGGCAAATTTGCATGTTCCCATCTTGAATAAAAAAAAGAAAAAAAAAAGAGAATTGATTGACGGACTAATCCTTTTTTTTATGTTGTTCCTTTCTTTTCTTCAATGGGTGGCTGCTTGGTGATCGATCTCCATTTTGCGCCACCAATTCACACACCCCTGGCGTGCCAGGAAATATTTATGCCATTCTGACCTGAACCTTACCACCACTACGAATCCAAGATGCAACAGAGAGGTAGATAAAGAGAGATGAGGCTATCTCCACAGCATGTATTCCGACTCCCGAGTGGTGTTCCTACGCAACACACACACAAAACACCAAAACTAATAACTCCTCCTCCACCTGCTCCTACTCCTCCTCCTTGCTGAGAAGATGATGTTGGCTGCAGGAGCAATAAGAAAATACCCCGAAATAAATCAATAAAACTGTCCCAAAACAAAATATGTACCGATTCCTTCCCTTTTCTTCATCATTCAATGGTAGTTTTACTTGATTGGGACCGTGTCCCCTGGTCACTTACCCCAGCGGTGGGAGGGGGGCCCCCCCGGTGACGGATTGATTACCTTACCTGCTGTAGATGTTTCTACCCTACACTCTCAGAGTCTTTAGTTGGTTTTGCTTCTGCTTTTCGATATGCGGGGGATGGGCGATGGACGAAGGACGACCTGAAACATCATGACGACGGTGATGGATGCTATGTATCTGATCTGTGGAAAGATCAGATTGGGCGGGGGGGAGTTAAAAATAAACATAGAAGCTATGCGAAAATCGGCCTAGTTAGAACAGCAAGAAACAAAAAAAGAGATGGGATGATGATGTGATTGTGGATGTGTGTGTGTGATCATAACCAACGCCGACCGACAATCACGTTAACGGGCGAACTAACAGAGCAAGCGGAAGCACAAAACGCCGACTAGTAGCATATCCCCGCCCAAGTGGCCCCAGACGGTGGAAATCTGCTGTTAGTGAGACCGCCGATTCGCGTCGGACACTTGGTCGGCGGTGTTGGGCCGAGGGTTTCTCTGAGAGGAGTGTGTGGGGGGGGGGGGTCTTGGGGGTGTTGTGTCCGTGCAAAATGAACTTTCAAGGTTCCTAAAATATCTCGCCAACTGATTGGAGGGCGCCTAAACAAGGCTTGCCTTGCCAAGGAGCCGCCTATTTCAGTCTTAGTCATTCCTGGGGGAAGCTGAAAAGGGTTGAAACTTCAAACCGAGCAACACCCAACAGCCCCCCCCCCACCCTTCCAACAAATACTACACAATATTGTTATGCAGTGAATGTACTCACACTAGTGCGAATGCGTGCGAATGCGAGTTGTACGAGATTGATTTCTTGGTGGCACTGGTGACCCCGTCTCAAGCGCGCGTCAGATCCTTTGCTCTACTCTAGTGCAAGATATCTTCAACTTTTTCTCATTCCCTCGTTTCCTATTTGTCTTAAACACACCCCTCTTTCCGAATAGAGTAAGAAGGGAGAGGGGGTTGTTGCTGGGCTTGAGTTGATGAGAGAGAAAGGACCGCACCGAGAGCTGATGCCCCACCCACACTTGTTCTTCTGTCCCCTTTCGTCACCCTCTATGTCACTCTCTTCACCCCCTACGACTGGGCTGGCATTTCACTTCCACACAACAGACAGACACACCGCAAGAAGGATTACTAACTCCCACACCTTCTCCAGCAAGGAACGAAGCTAGAGTAGGTAGGTGTCCCTTCCCTTTCCCTATCCATCGTCTGATGTGATGTGATTCGCATCCCGCGAGCCTTCTTCCAAAATGGCCTAGACGTCTGTGTCTAGCGGAGAGTAGAGGAATTTTAGGCCCCCAGATTTCAAAATCGCCCCAAACGACGACAAGAGATAACAGCGTAAACCTCTCTCATCTATTTTTGTCTGGCGCACTCATCAATCTTAAACAAAATCCTGTCTCTACCAACGTTTTTGACTGAAACATAGGGTATCCCCAGCCCTCCCGGTCTCCAAGTCTCCCGAAAGCGCCGCCACCAAACGAGAAAAAGATGCCGTGATCTCATCACTCCTCTGTGCTCTGTGCTCCGTGAGGGTGGAAGGGTTCGCTGTTTGGTACGTGTGCAAGTCAGCCCCAGTTTGTGGAGAGTGCACACCTACCTAGCTTCGGTAGTGAAACCCGTTGACAGATCCTCACGTGGCGAGCCAGATTTGGGTGTGGTCCATCCCCATGAAAGAAAAAAGAAAGAAAAAAAAAAAAAAAAGGGGGGGGGGGGAAATCCTTCAATGGGCATTAGGCTTGGGAAGAGAAAAAGAAAATGTGATTCTCTTGCAGGACAAGCTAGCTAGACATTGGGCAGATGCAAGGGCCATTTGATCCCGCATACACGCCATCAACCAAACTTGGACTGACTCTCAAGAGTCCAATGTGGCTTCCAATGGTGCTGACTGAACGGAGGTTGTGAGCAAATCATAGAAAAGCGAGGAAGAACATGGCTTGGCTGGGCGTGAAGATCAATTCTGCATGACTGCAAGCTCGTCATGCAGGGAGAAACAAGACAAGACCAACCAGCCTCACTGTGTTCCCGTCTTGGCACATGATGGGTCGGGACAAGTGGGTGCCTGGCACCCGACATGAGGTATGTAATCACGCTCGTCTTATTACACTAGTGTATGGGAAACAAAGTAGGCCCACATGTCTTGATGCTATCTTGCTCAGACATAAACTTGAGCAACCGGGACTAACAAGTAGTGGCGGCGATGATAGAAACACGGCGCCGGCTTGCGAAACTGTGTAGCATCGAAGGTAGATTAATGATTTCGTAAATACAACCCTGTTGGGCTTCCAAGGCTGACCGGGAAACGGCAAGATATTGGCCGAAGAGAGGGATACGGTGTTGCAATGAGACGCGAGGGTCCTTCTTGTGAATCTCTCTCCCTCTCTCTCTGAACGAGATCGGGGCCGGCAACGCTGGATATGCGGGGTCGCCGACAATGTCCAGGGGCAGTTCGCTACGACGTGATGATGGTTACCGCCGCGCCCCTGCCTCCATTCAATGACACAAAGAGCGGGTTGGGCTTAGGGGGAGGAACAACCAGAACGCGGATCGTGTTCTAGAAGGCTTCTGTGCATCCCGTGGACCATCCATGATGAAACCTGATGGGGAGCATCATCCTTCCAGATTGGCCAATTTAAGGCCGTGATGCTGGCGACCTGTCGAGTGAGCACCTTGAACTGTGGGAGGAGGGGACGGGGAGGGGGGGCGTGTATGGTAACACGACGCAGGCTGACGGCGGCGACGCATGGCTATTGGCGAGCAACGGATCAGAGTTAAGAGAAGTCATCCTTCCCAAAGGCCGCCTCTGCGGCGCAGCTCTTTCTGTGGTGCATTCAGCCTGTTTCGAAACATCCGATCGCTGCTGCTGAGCAAGATTCCCGGTACGCAAGTGGTCAGTCTTCTGACCTTTTCGTCGATGCCTTGGGGGGGGGGAGGGGTGCTGATGCCAAAAACAGCTTGTTTCAGGTGGGAAAGCCTTCCCGCTCACATCTTTTGCAGCACTGGGGCACAAGGACGAAGGGTATCCTGTGGTCGTGCGGACAAGCTGTTGTGGCGTGTGGTTGAAGAGTCCAAGTCGCCCTGGGGCTCCAGGCCGAGGAGCCGGCATTGCATATGGAGATGGGGGACCTGACCGCCAGGTTTTCCCACGTGGATAGGCCCCGGGCCCGGAGACTGTGATGGCGGCAATCGCGGGCATGACCGGCATGGTGTAAGCACATGTTTCCTCGACATACGCGCTAGAGTACCTGTGAAGGCTTGATCAACCTCCCATCACGTCGCCACGGCACCGACCAAGCGGTGTGCGGGGCATCGGTGCCGACGCAAGACCACCTCCAAGTCCGACACTTCCCACCATCCCATCACCATCACCACCACCACTTCACCCTCACCGCCAGCATTCATCCAGACAGAATGAAATGACGAGGGAGAACTTTTGGAAAACGGCTTCGGACATGGTTAAAGGCGCGCCCATTCAGGAGTGGGACCGGCATGAAAAGCGACATCGCTAGTAATCCTTCTAGTGGCTTGGAGCTGATGTGAGGTTGAAATAGGAGACAGGGAACTTGGCAGTTGGATGGACGCTACGGATACCATTGCTTCCATTCATTGCCATTGCACGCTGCACACGTCTTTAGCTTTGAACGAACTGGAACATGGAAGTGAGCTAGCGGATGATTGCCGGTGGATTTGTGACTGACAGTGGGCACTGACCTTCTGAAGCTGTGAAAGATTGGCTCCAGTGTTTTTTGAACTTTGCGAAAGGTGGGGGGCTAGCTGACTACTGATCAAGGCCCCACCCAGTCACTGGTTCGCCTTGAACAGGCAGCGAGCAGGCAGGTCAGAGTTGACCCACGTGATTTCAACATCTTTGTTCGACGGCGACATCGTTGCAGATTGACCAGACGGCCATCGGGGCGAAGAAGAAAATCAGGAAAAAATAGTTGAACGAAACAGATCCCAGCTTCACGTACCTCCGAAGCTGCTTCGCAATTGAACTCACAACCCCGCTAGACCAGCCCAACAGGGCGCCAAAAAGGGAAAAGAAAAAGGGAAAAGAAAAAGAAAAAGAGAAAAGGGCTGGTCGTGATCACGACTTGATACAGTACCATTAAAGTCCAAGTGATTCATTCGGCATTAAACATTCGGCATCTGACGTCTTAGTCTTCTGGGTCTTTCGAGGCTCAAGACTTGAGTCGACGCCATGGAGTTCAACATTGAGTGAGTGACCTCGTTCAACTGCCTCACATTCCGCGATTGTGTTTTCAGTCCTCTGACCACTTCTGGTTGCAAAATAGCGACTTGCCGGTTCTCTTTCCCTACCCCCGCATCTATCCAGGTATGTTTATCTGTCTGTCCGTCTTATTCTCCCAGTCCACTGACAAGGTTTCCAGAACAATATGCGTAAGTCCAGGAATCCTCCAGCCCTGTCTTGGCCCCTTTGTTGACACAGACGTCGTGGCGCAGCTATATGGTGGACCTCAAAAGTGAGCGAGCCCCTTTCCACCTGAATCGACGCCCGATACCATGGCCATGGCTTGGAGACGCTAACCTGTGCAGAAACTCTCGATGCCGAGGGTAAATGTGTGTTGGAGATGCCTTCGGGCACAGGCAAAACAGTCACCCTGCTCTCGCTCATTGTTGCCTACCAGCAATACTACCCGTCGCATCGCAAGCTCATCTACTGCTCTCGTATGTCACCGTCTTGCTTGTCTAGAATCATGACTATCCATGTCTAACTATTTGGCTTGTAGGGACAATGTCGGAGATCGAGAAGGCTCTTGTTGAACTCAAGGCCCTGATGAAGTTCCGGACAGAGCGGCTCGGGCGCGAAGAAGAGTTCAGAGGTCTCGGTCTCACCAGTCGCAAGAACCTTTGTCTGCATCCTTCGGTAAAGCGTGAGAAAAGTGGCAGCGTTGTTGATGCCCGCTGCCGCAGCCTAACAGCCGGCTTTGTCAAGGAGAAAAAGGAGAAGGGTGAGGATGTGGACATGTGTGTTTATCATGACGTACGTAGCCCCCTTTACTTTTTCTTTTCAATCTTGCATCTCAGCTTACAATAATCGCCAACCAGAATCTCGACCTCCTCGAACCTCATAATCTGATTCCAAACGGAATCTGGACGCTGGACGATCTCCTTCGATATGGAGAGCAAAACAAGCAGTGTCCCTATTTCACCGCCCGGCGCATGGTATGCTTCACCCAGTTAGTCTACCTGCTTTTCTGTTGCTAACCGACCGTCTTGGTACAGATGCAATTCTCCAACGTCATTATTTATTCCTATCATTATCTACTGGACCCAAAAATCGCCGAGCGGGTGTCTAAGGATCTGTCCGGGGACTGTATTGTCGTGTTTGATGAAGCCCACAATATCGACAACGTCTGCATCGAATCCCTTAGCACCGACATTACCGAGGACTCTTTACGGAGAGCTACGAGAGGCGCCCAGAATCTGGAGACCAAAATCAACGAAATGCGAGACTCAGACCAGAAGAAGCTACAAGATGAGTATGAAAAGCTTGTCGAGGGACTCCGCGGCGTGGACGAGAGTCGGCAAGAAGATGCCTTCATGTCCAATCCAAGTATGTATTGCCCAACGAAACGAGATGAGCGCTAGGCTGGCTTGCTGATCGCTTCTCGTCTCTCAGGTCTCCCGGAAGACCTGCTTACAGAGGCTGTCCCTGGAAATATCAGGAGAGCCGAGCACTTTATTGCGTTCCTCAGAAGATTTATTGAATATCTCAAGGTTTGTTGCTAGACGCCCCGTCAAAGCTTTTCTCATACCATCCTAATGACTGACCTGACCCCCCGCCTAGACGCGAATGAAGGTCCGGCAGGTGATTTCGGAAACTCCGCCTTCCTTCCTCTCTCACCTCAAGGAAACCACCTTTATCGAGAAGAAGCCCCTCCGGTTCTGCGCGGAGCGGTTGACCTCGTTGGTCAGGACGCTCGAGCTTACCAACATCGAGGACTACCAGCCCCTGCAAGAGGTGGCCACATTTGCAACCCTTGTGGCAACGTACGAAAAGGGGTTCCTCTTGATTCTTGAGCCTTACGAGTCGGACACGGCTGAAGTGCCCAACCCTGTGCTGCACTTCACCTGCCTAGACGCAGCCATTGCCATCAAGCCTGTCTTTGACCGATTCAGCTCCGTCATCATCACGTCGGGAACCATCTCGCCGTTGGAGATGTACCCCAAGATGCTTAACTTCCAGACCGTTGTCCAGGAGTCGTACAGCATGACGCTTGCCAGACGGTCCTTCTTACCTATGATCGTAACACGCGGCAGTGACCAAGCCACCATCTCGACGAGCTTCCAAGTCCGCAACGAGCCGAGCGTGGTGCGAAACTACGGCAGCCTGCTCACGGAGCTGGCGCGCATTACACCCGACGGCATGGTAGTCTTTTTTCCCTCGTACCTCTACATGGAGTCCATTATCAGCATGTGGCAGGGCATGGGCATCCTGGACGAGGTGTGGAAGTACAAGCTCATCCTCGTCGAGACGCCCGACGCCCAGGAGACGTCGCTCGCGCTCGAGACGTACCGGACGGCGTGCTGCAACGGGCGAGGGGCTATCCTGCTGTGTGTGGCGCGCGGTAAGGTGTCCGAGGGCATCGATTTTGACCACCAGTACGGGCGGACGGTGTTGTGCATCGGCGTGCCGTTCCAGTACACCGAGTCGCGGATCCTCAAGGCGCGCCTCGAGTTCCTGCGCGAGACGTACCGCATCCGCGAGAACGACTTCCTCTCCTTCGACGCCATGCGCCACGCCGCCCAGTGCCTCGGCCGCGTGCTGCGCGGCAAGGACGACTACGGGCTCATGGTGCTCGCCGACCGCCGCTTCCAGAAGAAGCGCAACCAGCTGCCCAAGTGGATCAACCAGGCCCTACGCGACGCCGACACCAACCTCAGCACCGACATGGCCGTCAGCGGCGCCCGCCGCTTCCTCAAGAGCATGGCCCAGCCCTTCCGCGCCAAGGACCAGGAGGGCGTCAGCACGTGGAGCATGGCCGATCTCCGGGCGCATCAGGACAAGGTGGCGCACGAGGAGCGCCAGGAGCTGCATGCCCGTCGTGAGGCAGAGGAGCTGCAGAACTCGAGACCCGTCGTCCGAGCGGACAGCGACTACGAGATGGACGAAGACGATGAGGCAGAGTTAATGGCTTTGGATCCACAGTGAGGGAGCGAGTGAGTCAGTCAGTCGGTCGGTCGGTTGGTCAGGGTCATAGGTGAGCAAGTGTTGAGTGTGTGTGTATCATCATTATTATTACATCACAGTCGATCCATCAAAAAGAGAAAACTGAAATTAAAAGCCTACGCTACCTTGCCAAATTTCCTGCTCAAAAAGGTATCAACAGCTTCGCCTGTCTTCGCTCTTGTCTATGTAAAATATAAAATATCCGAGAAGAAGGGGGGTATCAAATGTTTCTGGTCATCGTTTAGGAAACCTCCCTTTCCGATCTGCTGATCAAGATAAACAACAGGACGAAAAAAAAATAACCAAAACGCCCATGGCCTGCCTCTCTCTATCTGGCGAACAAAAGCAAAACAAACAAACACCAAAGGAGGAAATGCCATGAATGAATTTAGAAAACCCAAATGATTAGCGCGACAATAAATCTCTCTTTGTCCTCTTCACCGCACGCATTGCCAGTAGTGTATTTTCCCTGCCCGGCTCTCGCCCAATCTCCATACATAGTAGCCGGATCAAGTCCTGGTTGGTCCAGTAACTACTGTGCGCGCTCAGCATGTTGAGGTATTGAATCTCAAGGGGCCCGCCGCCGGAACGCAGATAGTAATCGATCTGGCCATTATCGTTGAGCAAAAAGGCCTTGCGCTCGGCAATCTCCTCGCGCGAGAAGTCATGCACCTCAAGCTCCAGCTGCGAGGGAAGCCGCGCAAATGTGGGTTTTCTGTTGCTGTCAGGGGCGGCAGCTGCATTATCAGCGGAGGAAGGGCCAGCGCCGACCATCCCCAGCATCACGTCTCCGATGGACTTGAAGAAGGACGACGTAATGCTTGGCACGTAGGCCACTTTGAGGCTAGCAGCATAGGCAGGGTCTATGGTGCCGTTGAGAAGGTAGGCGATGGGATCTTCCTTGGCTAGGATGTTGTAGATGTTGTCAACGTTGATGCAACCGAATAGGCCCGCGTCGCCGACTACGTCCTTGGCCACCGTGTCAGCAGCGTCTGCGCCTGGCTTCAAACGTCCCCGCCGAGGGATGAGACTTCCTCTTTCGAGAAGGAGAAAAAAACTGGCCGGGCTCCCAAGCAAGAATAGGTTAGTCGTGTCGAACTCGAAGTGCAGGGGGGGCACCGCCATGGGCTTGGTGAGGTCGAGACGTGGGACCCGAGTTGGCTGTTTTGACAAGATCTCGACCGCCATGGCACTTCCGAGTGAATGCCCAACCAGATGGACGCGGCCATTTTCTGCAAAGCCCGGATTCATGCTGCACCAGAGGCGATAAACACGGTTCGCTTCGCCGACCATGGCGGCTATCATCTTGGGTTTGTGGTGCGACAGGTAGAAGGGGATATCAAACATGACGTCCGATATCATACTACGGACGGCGGGGATCGTGCCTGGCTCGATGTCCTTCAGACTGAAGCCCTCTGACGCGTACGTTTCCTGAGTCGGACCTCCATCTTCGAAACTCAAGAGATGCCGCCAGTTTACCGGCAGCACCATGATACCATTCTGGTTTGGTCGAAGGATGGACTTGACGGCCGGGGTCTCGAGCTCTATGTTGATAGCTCGCCGGAACGAATTGACAACATGAGTGAAGTGAAAGCTCTCGACACGCTCCGCAAATTTTTGTCCAATTCCATGAGCAATCAGTATTAAATCTGTCACCTGGCCTCGGGCTTTCTCAAGTCGACATGCCGGGCAGCCAGCTTGCTCGGGAGATTCGCCCAAATTCGTGCTTCGTACCTCGGGGCGGCTCTCCTTGGTCTGCTGCGATGTTCGCTTCTCCTGGACACGCTCCCAAGTTGCCAAGTCGAAGCCGCGAACGATTGGAATGCCGACTATGATGCCCTTCATGATCTTAGAGATTGGCTTCCGCCCATAATAAGCAGACGGCCTGAGACTGGGCTTTAACAGAAAGGCGGCAGACGAATCCTTGTAGATGACATGGTAAGAGGCATAGCTCCTGGCCTCGGGCGGGGACGTCGAGGCCTCCTTCTCCGGGCGGACGGGCTGAAGCGTCCCTTCAGCAGCGGCTTCTCCGCGGAAACACCGGGTGGCACAGAAAGGATCACTGGATATTGGGGGTTCCGGGGGGAGGCCGTCGTTTATTTTCGAACGTTTGTCAGTCGATACCTTTTGCCATAGGCGATGAGACACCTTTTCTTCGCCAAGAGGTCCAACGTCCAGCGCCGACCTCAGTTCGTCACTCCAAGTCTCAGTCCATGGCCGAAGCTCCCGATAGCCCGCTTCTAGCTGGTTTGCTACGGCAGGCTCTATGGGTAACATGGAATCCCTGCAAGAGAGCATTAGTGATGAACAGCATTCTTATCAAAGTCTGATGGTGACTTACCTATAGAACCAAGTAGCTCTCAAAACAATCGAGATGTCGTTTACGGGAGACCAATATATGGGTTTCATCTGGAGAACAGGCAACGAAACCATGTGGAGCCTGGATATGCCGACTGGTATTTCAACCGAGTCTTTTTCCTGCTGGAAAACTTGGGTAGCCGAGCTTCCGGGTCTTTGGCTCTGGGCGTCTCCCAGATTCCCTTGGGCAATGCGCTCGGGCAAAGTTTTTGTCTGCCTGTCTACGGGGGTGGCAATACCGGATGACCTCACACTTGGCTCGACTCGAACGAAAGGCATGCCAGAGATGCCATCGTCAACTCCTGGCGGTCTAGGGGCAATGAGGCCACTGACAGGCAGCGGGAGTTGTGTCTCATTTGCCGCCGTCGAAGCATTGATCTCAATATTGGCTTGGCCAGGGCTTGTTCCAGACACAAGACCCGAGGACGCGCCAGGATTTGCTGCCTCGGAGATGTCAGGGTTTGAGCGCAAGCGGGTGAGTTGGTTCATGACCATCTGGATCACTTGGTCATGGCCGAGAGAGGGGTGGCGCTTCCGCGTGAGGGCGCAAAACTCGTTCCTAAGCTCGGCCGAGGCATCGATGGGAAGCTCTGGACAGCAGACGGGAGTGGCGAGGTCTGGGGCATCGAGGGGCGCACGCGGGGGCTGGCCTTCACGGGCGTGTTTCTCCTTATGCTTCGCCGTTAATAACGCCACAATGACGGCGAGCTTTTCGGCGTTCTCTTTGGAGAGGGATGGGCTCGGGCTACGGTTTCTCTGAGCTTGACTGTGATTTCTCCTGCCTCTATCCGATGCAAAGCCCGACCAGGCCTTTTCCAGAGCCCTATTATCTCCACAAGAGAAAGGCCGGTAAGGGGCTTTGGCGGACTTGGAGTCGGTCGATCCTCCAATAGTGGTGGCGGAAAGCGGATCATCGATGGGGATTGGCGACGCATAGAAGAATTGGGCCTTGATGGGCGGTATGCCTTCCAGTCCCTCAATGGGCTCTGCCGTCGCCACAGAAGCCAGCAGTTGGCATGACGGTCCAAAGGTGTGTGCTGATTCGGAAGACATGGTCGCGGGTGCTTGCTGGTGGTTGTCGAGGGGGAAAAGGGGAGGGAGAGGCGGCGACTAAGCAAAACAGGGCGTCAGCGACTATGAATAAAAGCTCAGGGGCTACTGTACGGAAAGTAAAGCCATGCGGATTTTGGAAGTGGACAACCGGAAGGAAGACAACGCCGTAGCACCGGGAAGTTTGGATTCAATATTTGCCTACCGTGCCTTGGGTAACCAGCCGTGACGTGGACGTGGACGTGGACGTGGGAATCGCCTCAAAAACAGGCCAGCTACAGCCGGCGCCAACACTTTCCAACAACGGTAACAACAGCAACAACAACTGCGCACCGATTGCTAACGGCGCGTCATGGATACGGCATGAGGGGCGTCTGCGATCCAGGCGATCCAGAGGCGGGCTGGCGGTTCCTGAAGAGAGAGGCTATGCTATGTAAGTCGAGGTTCTCAAGTTTGGCCCAATAAATGGCAGTAATGATTTTAAGTTTCGAGACTTGAGTTTGGACGAAATGAAAGTTTCGGGCGTCTCTGAACGGTGGTGGATGGTGGATGGAAGGAACCTACCACCAGCCTTGCCGTGTTGGACGATGACGTGGTTTTGCTGTGTCGGCAAGCGGATGCCTGCCGCTACCAACTAGAATAACTGCCAAGAGCACCCTGCTGGCCCGCTCGCTCCCGCTGCCTGGGACCGCTCCCGTTAATCAATCCCTCGCCTGCCAATCAACCCCCCCACGTTCGCCTCACTGGAGCCGGTTGTATAGTATATGTACATACCTACATATAGTACCTGGACGTGTTGCTTTGCCAGCGTGTCCCAGACTAAGAGGTGTGTCTTCTCTCAGACTCTCGGCTATTCCAATACATTTATAGTATAAACAGCCAGCCCGGTTTTGCATGTGTAGAGTAGAGTAGGACTGTTCCACAGTTGCAATGGATATGTATAATTTTATTATTTTATTAAGACGTTAATCGAAAACAGCTGGCCGCTAGGGATCTAATAAGTGCACCAAGGGCGGCAAAGCTCTGGCCAGAGTCTATTCCAATAATACCCCACGACCCAACCTGTTCGTTCTAGTTCTACAGGACCAACGCCAAACCCCAACACCAGCTCTGATCCAATGGTATCCCGTAATTCCTCATTAAAATAGGTAAAGTGAATCATGCTCCCAACTCAGTCGTCGTCGTCGATCCTGTGGCCGTTCATGATCTCCACGATCAAAAAGGCCACGTACAAACATATCATGACGCCGCCCATCCAGCGCCTCCCCCCCGTCAACACAATGCCAAAGATGATGACCGACGAGATCCACATGACGAACACCTCGAAGAGCGTGAAACCAACCTCAAGCTGGCTGGCATCACCCCAGAGGAACAATACTCCTCCGCACAGTGTGACCAGGAATATGTTGGAGCCCACCGTATTGGCTACCATGATACCCGGTTGATGCCGAACTCCCCCGAGAATGGCGACAAACTTCTCTGGGAGGGTTGTTGCCAACGAAAGGATGGTGGTTCCGACAACTGTGCCAGACAGCGCGAGCTCGTTCCCGATAGTAGACGCGCTGTGCGCAATGATGTAGCTAGATACTAGGAGCGCAGCAAGACCCATAACCAGCTGGAGAATGTGGTAGCGCATGGTTTTTGGCCGGGACTTGCCGGGCTTTACAACCACGACTTTGCCGGCCTTCTTGGGTGCCGACTTCTTGGCCACTTTCAGCAGGTTGAGCTTGTGGCCCTGCTTATCCGACGTGCCGCTCCAACGCCGACGGCCTTGCTCCTCGTCTTGCCCAAAGTTCTTGTCATTGGCGCGACCAGCTGCATTGTCGGCATCGTCGTCGATCTCGCTGTCACTGCTGCTGTTGCTGTCGCGCTCGCCGTCGTTGTCGGAATCGCTGTCGGAATCGCTGTCGGAATCGCTGTCGGAATCGCTGTCGGAGTCGTCTTCGGGAGCCGTGAGTGTGCCGCGGTAGATGAGCGAGGCCACTGATCCAACGTAGACAACAAAGGCAGTTATGAGCAGTGACCCAGCCACCCACTTGAAACCCGCCCCGACGGTGGCAAGGAGTACCAGAAACACCGAAGTAAGGGCTAACAGGACAGCACTGTATATCTTGGAGCTGCGATCAAACTCGGCCGTCTTCATAAACAGGAGGCCCAGCGAGAAGGAGGCAAGAATGTTGGCGATTGATGAGCCCACAAGGTTCCCCAGCGCGAGATTCGAGTTCTTCTGGCTCAAGGCAACGATAATAACGACAAGCTATTCACACACACGCGCGCGGGGTAAGTAAGGTAACGCCTTTCCCGAAGGCTTGAGCAAATGGGTGGTCTTTGGTACACACCTCTTCCCATTCCGCACCACATGTGAGGAGGCCAACCAGTGTGGGCGAGACATTGAGTCGTTTGGCGACGACAGCAGTGTGGTCGATGAACTTGTCGGCGCCAAATTCGAGCAGAAAAAGACCGGCCAGAAACGACGAGATGTTGAAAAGAAGGGAGTCAACGCTGGGCATGATGGGCAACGAAGCCGACGAGATTAAAACTCGAAGCCTTCCTTATTGACGATGCCCAGCTCCTAGCATATCGCAACAAGCAAGCACGAATGAACAAAAGGAACGAGTTGATAAGGGGCGGGGGGGGGGGGGCAATTACAACATGACCAAGCTGCGTGGTCAAGGGTGTCTTGGGTCCTTGGCGAGGACGAGGAAACGTCAAATAGTAGTATATTTTTATTTCAAGGATCAAGGTTAGGATTGGGGAGGCGCCAAGTCAATCAAAAGCCTCGGTGGGACGGGCTGGCTGAGAGAAGGGAAACCAGGTGGATGGGCACACAAAGCTTGGCATGAGAATCCCGGGCTAGGTATCCACATCTCTCATTTTCTTTCCATTCCAGCTACCCAGCACTGCGGGACAGTGGACACGCAATGGTCTGCACCCGATTATCGATTATTGATCCCAAAAGAGAAGCAAGCATTGAAAGTCTTTCCCGCTGGCGACTGGTCTCCACCAATGAGCGGCGACGTGGCTTGCGCGGCAGGCGTGGCCAACGACTTCCGTCCCCTTTTCTTAGGATGGCGGGCGAGTGCCAGCTCAGCAACTTCTAACTTCAATTGCTGATTGCTTGTTCCGGCTGCAGAGCCAGAGACCGCTCCCTGACGAGTACATACTGCACTGTTAAAAAGGGAAAGAGGCGGTCGGACCGGAGAGAGCTCCCCGCGACGACCCCCCCGCGTGTGCATTTTGTGCCGCCCCATCCACTTCCTATCCACTCCTTGTTCGGAAAGAAGCAACCCCACCATCATCGACTGAGATGAGATGGAGAATGCCAATCAAGGCCTCACCAATGTGCCATGCACGAGCTGGCTTCCTCTACGGGTTTATTCCTTCAAGGCCTCATCTCCGGCCTTGTTCTCTGGGCTTGCAGTCGGGTAGCGAGCGGGAAACGACGGGAAGAGACTGACTGACAAGGCTGAAGAGGGAGTGTGCTTGCTTGCAATACCTACCTGACCTATGTATTCCACTCGAGGCAGATGATGTAGCCCTAGCTGAGACGAAACTCCAAAGAGGTGTCACTGTCCAGATACCCAAGATGACGGCGGTGCTTCCAAGGCAGCACACTTGTTGATCAGATACACAACACCATGACACGACACTTGTTGCAATTGACCACCAACGAGCCAGTCAGAGCTATCGATGAAGCTGGCCCGGAGGAGCACGCACATCTGCACGATGCAAGAGACAATGCCGGTCCCACCACACAGGTCCAGCTGGTCACGGCTTGACTGGTCACCGCTCCCACCACACTCAAGTGAGGGACCAAGGGGCCTCGACCAGACAAAATACACCAATTGCTCCACACATACCTTGGCGCCCGGGCTCCAGGGGGCCATGCCGCTTTGCTCGGCACCTCACCCGCTTATATTCGCACATCTCCAGCCCTGGACTATAGGCCGGGAACGCATCCATCACTTCAGTACTACTGTCTCTCCGCTTTGCGCCAACTGCGGCAGGTGTGGCATCGCTCATGTCGCTATATAGCCCTCCGATTTGCCCGGAATGTGGCGGTTCCTTGTCCTTGACGTATCCAAGGCTGTCGGGACCAGGACGGACGGCGCCATGCAGCATGCTAGAGTAAAACAGCAGCCGTTGATTCAACGCTTGCGGGAGACTGAAATCGTTCCATGCGCATGCGGGCCTTTGCTTGCTTACCCTTGCTTGGCCTTGCGACTGCCCTGGGCTATACATAGCATGGCTAGCACCCCCGCCGAACTCGTAGCCTTTGGGTTCTCTGCTGCCTCCTCCTCACCCCCTATTGACTGACTGTTTACTTTGTTCGACCTTCAATTGTCACCGTAATTCCCAGTCCAAGGACACTGAACTGGGCCACGGGGCAGATCTTGTTCATCGGAACCACAGCAGCTGGCCGAGGTGGTAGCTTCAGAAGCTAGGTATGGCTGAGTCCGCCAACCCCGCCATCCGGCAAGCTCCCCCTCATCCGGCCACAGCTGCTCAAGATATGGGCCTGGACGAGAAACATGAAGTGGTGACGGCCGAGTCGATCCACACCGAGCCCGCCCCGAAACAGACGGGATTGGTTGCTGGGCTCAAGTCCTGGATTGGTCTCGGGCCGTCCAATGTGACCCCGGTCTATCGGCACCGCGGCTCCGTGCCAACCGAGGACGATGCGAAGACGGTCAAGTCCAGGATCTGGAAGTTCTTCAAGTTTCTCGGCCCTGGCGCCATCATCAGCGTCGCCTACGTTGACCCGGACAATTATCAGACGGCCATCACCTCCGGCGCCTCGTTCCAGTACAGGCTGCTGTTCATGGTGCTGGTCTCCAACCTCATTGCCATCTACATTCAGGTGAGTGAGACAGCCGCCTGTCTGGTCCAAAACCGCCTCCTTTATAACTAATCACTGGCTCCAGTCTCTATGTGTCAAGCTAGGCACTGTCACCGGCATGGATCTTGCCCAGTTGAACCACAAGTATCTCCCGCGGTGGCTTGAGCTGACTCTCTATGTCATCGCCGAGGCCAGCATCATCGCCACCGATCTCGGCCAGGTCATAGGGACAGCCATCGCCCTGAACATCCTCATCCCGGGCCTACCCCTCCCTGCAGCCTGCGTCGTCTCCGTCGCCGACACATTGTTGATTCTCTTGTTCTACACGCCCAACGGCGAGTTGCGCCGCATCCGCATTTTTGAGGTCTTCGTCTCGCTGCTGGTTACTGCCGTCTTCGTCACCCTTTGCGTGGCCCTTGCGCAGGTCGCTGCTCCTGCCAGCGAGGTCTTCCGCGGCTTCGTTCCTTCCAAGGAGGTCTTCGTCGACATAGGACTGTACGAAATGTGCGCCATCCTCGGCGGCACCTTGATGCCGCATGCCCTATACGTTGGAACGGCTCTCTCGCGGTCTCGTCTCTACGACTTCGATGCCAAGCATAATCTCACGCCGCAGGAAAGCCCCGCCTCGAGCTCCAGCTCGCTCAGCTATCGTCCTTCCCTCAAGGCTATCAAGTCATGTTTGCACTGGTCCATCGCCGAGCTTACTGTCACTTTGTTTGTCGTTGCCGTTTTCGTCAATTCCGCTCTGGTGATCATTTCCGGCTCAGCTTTCTATAACCCTGACCCGGATGAAGACGACAAGCCAGTAAGTGACAATTTGTACGACTTGTTCAACCTCTTCAACGACAGCATCTCCCCCGTGGCCGGCACCATGTTTGCCGTGTCTCTCCTGTTCTCGGGCATCAGCGCCGGCATCGTCGCGACAATGGCCGGCCAGGTCGTCATGGAAGGCGCCTTGAACATCCGAGTGTCGCCCTTCTTGCGCCGCCTCATTACCCGCAGCGTGGCCATCATTCCTGCCCTGATCATAGCCGTCTCGGTCGGTCAAGACGGCCTGTCTCGCGCTCTCGTGGCCTGCAACTACCTGCTGGCCATTGCCCTAATCCCTATCACCTTTCCGCTCATCTACTACACTGGTCGCACCAAGTGCATGCAGGTCCCCTCCGATGACGGCACCACCAACATGGTTAATCTAAAGAACAACGTCCTAGTGGCTGCCGTTGCCTGGCTTCTGTGGTTGTTGGTTGTCGTCATGGATATCGCCACCGTTGTCCTTGCCGGGTTGGGCATCACCTCGAAAGATTGATGAGCCCAAGGGTGGGGGAAGTGGTGGAAGGAAAAGAAGGTAATATAAGCAGACCATCGTGAATGCGATGATGAGATATGCTGTCTAGTGCGCGTATATGTACGAAATATAGAATAGATATGATTATATACAAAGGAACGACTTACGAAATATATTTAAGGGTAAATTGGGTTTAATTTATGACTGAAATGGAGAGACATGGGCCAGAAGAAATGCAGAAGGCTCGCCAGCTAGCTGCCTGGTCCTAGTCAGGAAGCAGACCTATTTATCATCTAAAAAAAGGGCGGAGAAATTTGGGAGCCCTAAGGAACTCGTCACTTTCAATAATACAAAAGAAACAGAATTGGCCCTATATGGAATATTTGTAATTATTAAGCGGTAGGCGCAGTGACTGGCCCTCGTGACCCGAGCTCTTATCCTTCGCCTTTCGTTGTGGTCCTCAGATGTGATCTTAAGTACAAGAACCCCATATCGCCACAATATATTTATTCGTGATATCTTCCCTCCTGGGTATATACTCCCATCCCGCTTTCATCTTGCCCCACAAACAAAGCCATTCTTCTCCCAGTATAGAGATAGACAACGTGGCGAGACCAATCTTGCCCCCCTCCCCCCGTCACCTCTCATAGTCACAATCAAGCAAGCAAGACAAATGTTGTGAGAAAACCATTTGAATTCATGTTCATGATTTATCACGGTAATCTGCTGGCAGCCCCGCGTTGATGTTCGCGACTGACTTGCAATTACCTGAGCCTGAGCCCTTGCCAGAAGATCATCTGGTTCCTCCACCAGGGGGCGCGCCTCCCTACTCTCCAATATAATCAAACTCCACCCGGCACACACATGATAAGTCCTCATGTTGCCCCCATAGTTCCTCCCCATCTACTCCTTCCCATGTTGCGTGTCTCGTAATCCCATGTCGTGTGTCTCATAATCCCATATCGTACACGCCCAGCCTGGGTAAAATTCGACCGCACCTGTATCGAACACTCGTCATCTGACCTCAGTATATCGTACACGCCCCCACCCCGGCCGATCTCCTCCTCTTTACGACTGTGTCCTTGTCTTATCGACACAGCCACCAAGTCTGGCAGGCTCAGTTCTCGAGTACAGCGTCCCCGATCCGTGTCTTCATAACTCATTATTCATGCCATTCGTCGCAGTGCGAAACACTGTCATTAATCATTTTCGCATCACCTTCAGAAGAGGAGCGATCCTGGACCGTTTACTGAGTCCTACACGGTAGGGGACTTTCCCGGAGCTTGCTGCACTCGACGCTGGTGCTGGAGCGGTATACTGCTTGGTGGGCGTGGAGATGGCCGGTTCGTCATCTTTAGCGTCCACCTCCGTTTTCTCATCGCTCGTGAGCAAGGATGGCTCCTTCTCCTCCTTGGCTAATGAGGTTGCCGAAGACTTGGTTTTCTGCCTTTTAGGCTTCCGTTGGGGACTATGATGGCGGTTTTCCTTTGTGTTGTCGTCGTCGTAGTCCTCCTGCGTAGAGACCTTGGTTTCGCCATATACGTCAGACTCCACGTCGTCTTCATCGTTATCAAGAACTTGCGATTTCCTCTTGGGACGGGGCTTCTTTGTAGATTGTGAATTGCGGGAGATTTCGGACAGTGCAGGGTCGGGCTTGTTTTCGTCTTCCTTGATCGCTGATGGCTCTATCTCAGGCTCAGCAGTAGCAACCAAGGGTTTTGGCACGGCATCGGGTTTTCGCGGGCGTCCACGCTTCCGCTTAGTAGGCTCCTCTGCCACATCCGTTGAATTTAGAAGAGTCGAGTCTCCCACAGATCCGAAAAGAGCAGAATCCTTAGCCACAGAAGAGACAACCTCCTTCTTTTTGCGGCCCCTCTTCTTCTTAACAGGAATGGGCTGCGCAGGCTCCAGAAGGTCCAAGCTGGTTGTCTCGACCGAATCCCCTGTGTTGACGAGTTGGGGTAGTTTGGGTTCAGAAGCTAAGGGAATGAACTGCCCAGGTATCATGATTTCTAGGCTCGAGGTTTCGAGAGAGCTGTCGTCGATGGATCGGCGTGGTTCGCGCTTGGAGGTTACGCGTTCCACGACTACGGCTTTCTCAAGAATTGAAGCAGTATCGTCCCCGATTCCAAAAAGATCATCTGTTGATTTTTTTTCCAGTGTGTCAATGGCACTGGAATAATCTCTGTTGTCTTCGTGAGCGTTATCAATGTGACCAGCTTCCCGCAAGTCTTCTACTTGCTCGTCCTGGTGCTGGGCGGAGCCTTTTCTTGCGCTGAAGCTACGAGTGGCGACAGTCGGTTCTGCTTCCGAAGAAGGCAAACAGGCTCCGGAAACAGGGGCACGCGCTCTCTTCAGTTTTAAGGCACTCGAGACTACGGATATGATATCCGGTGACGACAGTGGCTGTTCGGATGACGTTAGTAATTTGAACTGAATAGCATGTAAATAAAGACCACTCTGTTTTGGACGAACCTGATAATCCATGGAAACTCGCGATGAAGCCCCATTGGACGTGACTCCTTGCTCTAGTATCACATCATTACCGGACACTGCCCCGAGCCTCAGAGAGGCATATCGGCTTGGCGTATTGGCAATAGTCGTGACTGTCGCTCCGCTAGATCTCTGCTGCATCCCGTCTCCAGGGTCAAAGCGAGGAACGGGGAGCCGCAAAGCCGCGTCAGATCCATGCTCCTGCTCGGAAGGAAGGCTGGAAAGATTGATCAACTGATACTCCCGCTTCTGGCTGGCGGTGAGAGCACTTGGGGCAATATATAGCGATGCAGTGGCCATATCTGGCATGCTGGAGTCGAAGCCATACGAAGAGCTGTCTTTCCCCCCACGACTACCTCTCAAAGAGGATCGTCGGCCAGAAGAAGTACTGGGAGCTTCAAACGGTGGGATTGCCACAGGAGTGAAGTCTTCGCTCTCCATAGCTGGGCTGGACTGGGAAGGGAGTTTCTTTTTTTGCTTCTTCAGAGGCCGTGCGGGTGGCGACAATGGAATATCGTCCTGGTCTTGGGTTGGCGGCATTTCGCTGGAAGCTAGGCCGTCATCGCGTTGATGGGGGCTTGTTTGCTGACCAGCCCGCTTGCGCTTTCCATACGTCCTTTTGACTTTGGACGATGGCGTTGACCCTGAAAGTGGGCTACTCGGGACATCCCAAACGTCTACGCTCTCTCCGCTACTTTTCTCGGCTCCGCCCTTTTTCTTGGGCAAGGCAGCAGAGAGTTGCTCATTGTAGACACGTTGGAATTGAGAGAGATCCGTCGAGCTGGTGCTTTTGATAGCTGAAGCACTGCCGCTTTTCAAGGCCTGAGCCAAATGGGCGGCGCTGCCTTCCTCTCCTTGAACGACAGCGAGTTGCTCATCGTAGAGTTGGTGAAATGCAGACAAGTCGGTTGAGCCGAAATCTGCCGAGTCTGTACTCCTGATGGCTGCCGTCACAACGGGAGACTGTTGCTGAGGTTCTCGATGTGGCGCATCAGCTTCTGCACCCGCGTCGAGTAGGTCCATGACATCTTCGTCTAAGTGGACTTTCACGGGGCTGAGATCGCTGCCCTCATCTTCAGAGTCAAGTATCTCCTTTCTGGGAGGCATTGCGAAAGTTGCTGATTCTGGCGCAAAACTTTCGCGAGTTCTCAAGGTCGCAAAAGGCCTCTCCTATATGTAGGGTGTCGCGAGTCGAAGGTTTATGGTGGGGGAGACGCGCGCCGCCAAACGACTTATTTTCGCGGTATCACGTGCTGCCAAGCAAGCATATTTCACCTAGGGTAACCCCCCCCCCCTGACTTTTGGTGTATATTGTATACATACAGACTTACAGCGTACTGGCTACATCCCTCGGAGTCGCAAGAATCGAACTCCTATTTAGTATTATATAAGGAGAAGGAAAAAAAAATTTGAAAGAAGGAAAGGAGAAGAAAAGAATATGATTTTCTTTATGGGATTATTTACCACTTCTATACATTGTTGAGATTATGATGAGGAAACTGGTGTTCGAGGAAGAGAAGAGAAGATCATCGTCGGCAAGCTGGGGAAGGCTTATTTTATATTTGAGCTGACCGAGTTTGTGATGCACGTTGTTTGGGGTTTGGTGAAACAAAACCTCGGTGCCGGTTTGTGGCAATTGCTGTAGGCATAGTAGCTAATTCCCTACTGTAAATGGTTGTGACGTTGATTTCGCCATGTTATATCTATATATCTACTATGTCTGTCTCTGTACGCTGCCTCTTTCCCTTACTCAATCTCCTCGATTCTCGGGCGCAAAGTATTGCTAGACAATGAGACCGGTTGCTCTACACCGATATTCAAGCCAGCCAGCGTCGCCAGGCCTGCCGTCTGCTGCCTTAGACCTTCGCGCGGCACCAAGCCAGCCATCTGCCAGTTCTGCAAGCTCTCCATCACGTCCCTGGCATGCTGCTGCACGAGGCCATCGTTGTCCGTCTCGGCAACATAGCTAAGCGTGCGCATGGCATCGTCTTGCGCAGCGAGGCCGAACCCCAATCGTTTCCCAGCCTGCTTCGCCTCGTCCAATGCCCGCACAAAACTCAAGACCAAGAGTATGGCAGCGCGCCGCAAGATGCCCTTCTCTATCTCGCGCTCCAGCTGGAGGATGTTGATACACAGATCGACAGCAGTCGAGACTAGCGTGGGCCCGAGGCCTGCAATGCTGGTCTCCATGGCACTCCCCAGGATCGAAACCGCCGATGCCCGGATGCGCACGTCTTCGGTGCCTCGTTTGCTCTCCCAGCCGTCGACGATCTGGGACAGGATCTCGTTTCTGGCCCGCTCCTCCTCGGGCATGTCTTCACTGAGGTCAGGGACCTCGCCGTCCCAGGCTTCCTCGGCGGTTTTGTTCTTCAATTGCCTGGCACGCTCCTCTCTAGCTTTCCTGGCCTCCGTCTTCGGCCGGTGGCCTCGACGACTAGCTACAGAGAGCAGCGCGTCCCCCACCTGCTGAGCTGTCTCTCCTGAAAATGTCTCTCCTAACCGTTCGATCACCTGTGAAAGAGCTTCGCCGAAACGTAGCCGCGAATCGACAGACTCTATCTCTTTTGGGTCCACGAAGTGATCGAGGAGTTCCGCGGTGACTGATTTTGGGTGCCTGTCGGCCAACAGTGTGAAAATCTTGATCACTTGAAGATTGATATAGTCCTCGTTGTCGCTCATCAGGGACGACATGAGAACAAGAATACCAGGGATATCAAGTATAGGACTCTGCGACATAATAAGATTTGTGATCAGGCCGAGCCCTTCCATTTTGACTGGTGGAAGCGAATCTGGTTGTGATATATACGACCTCGCGAGGCTATATGTTTTACGGTCCTCGATCTGGCGATTTGTTGGGGCAGTTACACCCACGGAGGACTCATTGACCTCGTCGCGATACTTGAGTAGCAGCGCTAAGTTGGTCGCAGTTCTTGCGATGTCGGCATCGTCTCTCCTGGAAAGCGTATCCAGGGATGACTCCATAATCCTGAGGACGTCTGGGTTGACCCTAGTTCTCACAAAGCCTGGAACTGTAACTATCATGTTCACGAGGCTGAGCGCCACCCTGTTCACCTCGTCATCATCTCCAGGCGCATCTGCTGAAGAAACTAGCAACTGGCTGACCAGCTCAAGAATGTGCCGAGGCTGGTTGGCGAGCTTCTCGGCAAACTTGTCCATCATCGACTGAAGTACCTTAAGCTCTGCGAATTGGGTCATATGATCTTCTTCGTCTGTCTCTTGCTTGACGAGGATATTGCCCCCCCGTCTTCCAGCTGACTTCAGCCACCTTCCAAGTAGGTCAAGAAAAACCGTGGAAATATCAGCATCGGGAAAGCTCGAGGTGATGAGTTCCAAGAGATTAGAGATCTTTTGGTCAATTTCCTGGAGGGTTAATTGGGGTAATGCGTGACCGGAATTTGCGATAAAATCCCTCGTATCGACGATTTGCACTTGCCCTTCACCTGTTTCCTTGTAAGCCCATTCTTGGTTTTGTCTGTCCTCACCTCCGCCATAGCCCACGTTCTGGATAAGAGGCAAAACAACGTGAGGAGAGGATGCCAGCTTAAGGTATGTTTTTAAAAGCTCCGACGCAGGTGTACAAACTCTTTCCTTCAGGAGGGGCGATGGGGCGTACCAAGAGGAAAGTGCCCAGAGTTGCAATGGCAATGGAGCGAGTAACCGCTTACACAGACCTGGGTTGGGATGAGAGACAACGAGTGAATGCAGGCGATGAAGTGCCGAGGCAAGATCATCAAACGTGACAAGAACCCTCTCTCTACTTAGGTCGATGATCTCATTTGTGGAAACGCCTAGGCCATCGTCGGGGCCTTGAGGGGGCGGCCTGATGCGGCCAAGCATCGGCTCTGCCAAATATCTCCAACCTGCAGTCCCTTTTTTAATTTGTCAGTTTCGCAACGCAATGAAGAGCCGTGTGGTGCAAGAGCATACCCGGGGCTCCAGAGGTCTTGCGGCCCAAGATGCCGAATCCTATTATGTAAGAGACGACCTTTACCAACTCTGGACCTTGGCCCCCATCGAGCAACTCCAGCAGCTGGGGCGAGATGAGCAAATACCACTGTTCCTCGGCGATGGACGACGGAGGCGAAGATATTAGCTGATTGGCCATGTCGAGGGCCTCGTGGGTGATGTTGGCTCCCCTTTTCTGCGGAACCGCTGCCTCAGACACCTTGACTGTGCTGGACGGGTGGACGGAAAAGACAAACTCCAGAGTACTCCTGACGCCATCGGGCCGGAGCGGAATCTCGGTCAGCGTCTCCTTCAGCTTGGTACGAAGCCATGGCGGAACGCCACCCGGCCTTATCAAGATGCTCAAGGCTCCTATGAGTGAAAGCGTCTTTGTTCTGAAGAATGGCTGTCAGAGTAGGACTACAAGTGCAGACTGCAAAATGACTGGCTTGCTTGCCTCCGTAACAGATCATCAAACTCGCGCTGGGCTGCCCGTCGCGAATCACTAGTTGCGTCAGGGTTGAAAGCCCTGCCGCCGATGTCAATAAATGACTGTATCAACTTGGGGCGAGTCTGCTTCGCGGCCGCCTTTTGTTGTTCAGTTGCTTTTGGGTCCATTGATTTTTCTGGCCCGCTTGTGCGTGGCAGTTTAAGTTATTATGCCAAACGATGTCAGATCAAATGTGTGAGTATCGCACAGCAAGCGAAGGAGAGGAAAATGGTTCAGACTCCGTAACTCGAGCACTGCAGTTTGGTCGAGGAGGGGGTGGCTGTGGCGATTAAAGGTTAATAGATTACAACGGATTCATAATACAGAGCAGAAAGACAAGCGTGGGTCAAGTTGTAAGTTATGGAGGAGATTCCCCGTGACTTTGCGGCGGGATGACGACCCAAGTGCCAAAAGAGTGGGGCAGCGTGAAGCACAGACCAGGCGGGTTCCTCCGTCACTACCCAAATACCGCGACTTCCTCACGCGTCGTGTTTGTTTCTTCCTTCCCTCTCCAAGAACCCAACGTCCAAATGCCCGACTAACACTCGCAACTTCTACAATAGATCTGCCTTTTCTCATCCTGCCTTTCTAACTCCCTGAAGCCTCCCTGAGATGCTGACCCTGCCAGTTCGCCCTCGAGATATACGGCCAGATGACGCGCCCCTGTTATCGACGCACAGCCAAGCCATGCTCTTTCGCTCCTTGCGAGCAACCCCCCCTCCGCACGACGCCTCCAGCACAGTTCTCCGATTTCAATTTTCCGAAAGGAATGTCCTCACCGACCATCTATTGAGGCTGGATCACCACAGCACGTCGCAGCTTCGAACCCGTATCGGGAAACTACTCAAGCTCGCCGCGCATGGGATTGCTGTGGTGTGTGCTGTCAACGACACGCCAGTCTTGTAGAGCGAATTGGTTTCGGAACTTAACCCTAAGATTCTCTTTGGTTCAAGTTTTGCGCTTTATAGTCATTCGATCTGCCTTCTACGCCAGAGTCGGCCGGATGAGAAGGTCGGGCGCCGCTGAAAAGTGGCATTTGACTGACTCTGAAGACGACGATGGCCGACCGGCGGGGAGAGCTCCAGGCATCGTTTCGATGGGCGAGCGTCTAGTCCTATGAGTCCACACGGTAAGCGCCTCTGGTCTGGGGCCGCTCGTCAGGACTAGACCCCTGGAACCCGTACTCTGGTCCCGATGGATTGCCCTGGAGATGTTGGTGGTTGAAGGGGCGAGGCGAGATACTCCTAGCAATGGTTGCTGCATGTCTGCCTCTGCTGTTGTCTCTACGGAGCGGCAGCATTGAGGAGCAAGAGGGAAGAGCACAGCTTGGTCTCCACACGATCACCCAGCATTTCAACTTTGATTCGTTTGCAGTGCGCCTCGTAGGAATCAGCAATGAGCGAGGACTGCCAGACCACACACGGAAATGCTGGGGATGATAGCCATTATGCCTTGCTGCCGCGCTCTCGGTACCCTCGAGCTCCACGCTTTTTCACTCTGCGTGCGTATCAAGCCCGCACCGGAATCCGCCGACTCCCGGGACCCCGTCTGGTGCAATTGCGCCGACGTGTCATGTTGTCATGAGATCTGACCAGGCGCATTAACCTGCTCTCGTAAGCCTTGTCCTACGGATGGCAGGACGCCAAGACCCCGTGTCTTTTGCTCACCAGCATTGGCACATTTCCTTTGCAAGTGCCCGAAAGGGCGTTGAGTAAAGACGACAGCACGGTTTTTGAGGATGTATTTTGTCCGTGCGATAACGCCCTCCTTACGCGCCATTTCGGTGGTTTGGTGGAGAGGAAACAAAAACTAGTCTCAGTTGGCAGTGCGACCATACGGAAAGACATGTTTGGCTTGTGCTTCGATACCCGGGGTCGCCGTTCTGGTTGCCGAGTCTGGCAGGGGCTACTTCGACGACGGTAGACTTTCACTGAAGGATTTATACGGCGGGTGGACTTTGGTCCTGTGAGTGGCGGGACTCGGATGGGGATCGGTTGGCTTGTTGAGAACCGATACTCAATCTCAGGTGCTATGGATGGAAGGCATCGGGGGGGAGCGGGGCCGGCACTGGGACCCATCTCGAGTTGGAGTCAAAGTTTCGTGCTTGTCTGGTGTCGGATTCCCTCTCCTTCAATTGTCCCATTCATGTTCCTGTGGGTGAGCCTTGCTGTTCGGAGTCGACCATTTGGAATCCTGGTTGTCCTCTCTCCAGAAATGGCGGGAGGACAACCCCTCTTTTTCTGAGGATAAGTTCTTCCACTAAACCCCCAAAACCAGGTTTGGATGCTAACACATTTAACAGGACAAATGAAAGAGGCCGACTGTAAGAAATTATGAGATGGATTAGAGAGCTCTGAGATGGGTGGACGTGTTTGTGTTGATATAACACCTCCAGAGCAGCTCTACAACAATGTGCAATTCAATATTTATTAGACACAACTAACATGCACCGAGACAATCAAGACAGGGTAGATAGACAGACGTACTTGTGCATAAAAGCTTGTTCGACACCCATACAGAGCCCCAGGTCCTATCGATTTTCACTGATCTTTTGTGAAACCCGCTTGCAATCAAGTGCTTAATCTCGGGTTCCCTAGCGTGACTTGTTTCCAAAAGTTGATTTGGCCAATGAACGCCGAGTCGCGACACTAATCAGGTAACGCTTCAGGGGAAAACTGACGTCACAGGCGGAACGTCTGGAAAAAGGAGCAGGCAATTTACCTGTAAATGAAATATGAACGGAAAAGAGCGGCAGCTAAATTAACGACCAGTGCAGGCTTTTCTGTGGTGCTTGACCTACCTGTACCTTCCCTCTTTGTGGACCTTTCGATCGCCAAGACACAGAAGGTTACTTGGGGTCCAGAATCCAACAACAATAATACGGAGGTAGACGTCAACAAGCAAGCAAATGGCGCCGCTGGTGCAGTGTTGTCTCTTTCTGTGGCTTCTGCCTGCAGTTACCCTTGCGCTTCCTGGCTCCCGTCCGCTGATCACGCCCGCGCCAACGCCCGCGGAGCGACGAGACATCTTCTCCGACGTCAACACCTATGTCAACAGTGTCGTGAGCGGTCTTGGCAGCCATGTGTCGGCTTATATCGCGTCAGGGGTGCCTCAGTTCTTTCAGGACTTGCCCACTGGGACTGCCGTCCAAAGCTCTCTCGGCATCAATGACAAAGACCTTGCCGCGACGCCGACCCAGGTTCTGAATTTGCCGTGAGTGTGTCTGTCTCCCACCATACATGGTCTTTTTGGTGGTGGCGTGGTGGCATGTTCCGTTCCTCCTTGCTGACTGAGCTCAACCTGCAGGGCGTACGGCAATTGGACCGAGGCGGGATTTTGGAACGTGAGGGTCCACGGAAATGTGTACAAGATGCCCAACATTTCCGAGTCCAAGCTGGACAAGCTGGCCGACATCTTCCTCATCGGAACCAGTATCAAAGATCTCCCGCCTGCCCAGCAAACCCAGGCGCGGAATCTGACGTCCGAGATCTTTGTCGTCCAGGAGCGCCATGTCAATGTTACTATTGCGTTTGCGAACAATGTAGGCGTAGAGCCCAAGGACGACGGGGGCGCCGTCAACGCCGTAAGTGCAGCCCGCCAGCCTTGACAAAAACGGCAGCAGACTCAGTTTCGCATTATATTGACTTCGGACAGGCAGGGGGTGCCCAAGTGATACGCTTACCGGGGGAAACGACCGATGAAGGCGACTTCGGTGTTTGGGTGGCGTTAGCTAACACCACCACGACCAATGCGAACGGAGCCAGCAGCGGGTACATGCTACCAGGAAACGAAACGAATCGTGTTCAGTCGCTCAAAATGTACGCCAGCGGAACAGACTCTGGCAACGCCACGGTCTATCTTGTGCCTCCGACGGGCGTTACAGTTGTATCTGACATTGACGACATCCTGCGCATCACCAAGATCTGGGACCCCAAAGAAGGGCTGCTGAACTCGTTTGCGCGCCCTTTCGTCCCCTGGGTGAACATGCCCGATGTCTATGCGAATTGGTCTTCCTCGTTCCGGGATTTCCATTTCCATTACCTGACAACAACGCCGGAACAGGTGACGAGGAATTATATGGACTTTATATTCAAGACATACCCGCTGGGGTCGTTCGACACGCGCCCGCTCAACTTCTCAGACGTGTCCGCAACGCTGTCAATACGCAAGTTTCTCCTCGATTTGGTCTTCCAGACGTTTCCGCAACGGAAATTTATCCTCATGGGTGACACGAGCAACTCGGACGTCATGAAAGACTACCCCCAGTTGACAAAGGACTACCCGAACCAAGTCTTGTGCATCTTCCTGCGCAACTCGAGCAGCACCGACTCGTCGGACCGCTTTCCCTACAACACGGCCGACTTCAAGGGCTTGCCGCAGGATCAGTACATGTTTTTCAATGTGCCGGACGACCTGGCAGGGCTGGACATTGTCGGCGGGCGATGCCACAATGCGTCGGTGAAGCAGAACGTCACGTTCAGTATGCAGGGGCTCCCGTTTGGTTTGAGTAAAAGCGGTGCTGCTGCTGCGGTGACGCGGCCGGTATGGGGGACATGGGCTGTTGGCGGTCTTGGGTTAGTGGTGATGACACTGATGGGTCTTTTTTAAAGTATGTGGATAGTGGATAGATAGATATGTTGTTAGCAATGCACGCTCGCTGTGTTCAATCCAAGACAGGTCCTTCCTTGTTTGTGTTGTCGAGAAAAAAAGGGAACAGCATAGGTAGGTATTCAAGGTGTCCTCAAAGACTATGGGGCTACCGCGCGGCCCACGGCGCATGTAGCCTCCCTCACCCAATACTACTTCTACCACCACGGAGACTGTTTAGTCAGTCACCCCTTAAACTTGGGGGGTTTCCACTCCGCGTATGCCTGCCTGTCTGTCGGCTACGTTCACCAGGGCCCATTTCCGGGCAGACGCCATCCACTGCACAAAGAGCAAGACACTCCCTCCCTTTGTTTCTTCTCGTGACTCGTTTCCTACTATACCTACCTATGCTCCATCAAACGCACAGGGAAGATGGCCGAGAGGTTAGAGCACCATGTCAAGGCTTCGAGAATCTAACAATTCTATAGTTACGACATATCCGTTTGTGAAATGGGAAATAGGGCAAGGTGATGGTGCACCCAGCTTAAGAATGGGGTTTGGTTTGGTGGGCAGCACTTACCAGTACTACCAGGATCTAAGGGGGAATACGACAAACTCAAGGTAATATACGTAGGTAGTGACAGGTAGGCAAGCCACCTCCATTACTTATCTGACTGGCAATTAAATTTGCCGGGTGTGGTATATGGTATGGACAATAACTCCGTGACGCAAACCGTGGCGGGGAATCTGGGAGGTATTCGGACATTTCGACATGCCAAAATGTATACTTGAAGAGTTATCTCTACTAGTATAGCATGGATAGTGGGCAACTTTCGTGTATGCAGTAGAACTAACTTAAACTGTACAATACGTCCACATCCGTCCATCACCACCAGGGTTGTGGTGTAGCATTGACAATGCTACCGCAATAAGAAAACTGGGTCAATGAGCGAGTTTTTTTTAGTTTTTTTTTTCTCTCTCTTTCTCTTTTGTTCGTCCGAAGATCGGAGCAATGTCCTGAGTTTACTGCTTTTCGTTTCAAATGGGGCGGCCTGCGGCTTTGGTCCCCGGTTGAAACCACCCCATCTCAATGTCTGGAAATGTCGGGCTATCCTATCACTGGATGGAGCTGTTTCTCCAAAAGAGTTGAGCCACAGCGGCCCCAACTAAGTGGGGGGTTAGTCGGTCCGGATGGCATAGTGAACCACGAGGACGACGGTTCACGAACATGGTGCACAGTGCGCGCAGTTTTGCATTGCTTCGTTTTTCTTTACGAAAAAGGACTGGAATGCAAGCACAACCCCCCACCAAACACGGCCCATTGACGGTGCAGTAGGTAAGGGTAGCAGCAGTCCCCTCCTTCCCCACCTAAGCTTCTCCAATTTACGGCATCTTGACTCTTCAGCACACACCCAAGGTATTCAGCGCAAAACACTGGATGGAAAAGGGCTCCGCCAGCCACGTGCTGTGGAACGGTCGGACCTTTTTCATCCTCAGCATGGATGCTCAGGCTCCTTTGCCTATCTCCTTCTGGGATGGGTGCGACGAGGAGCGTGCGTGCGTGCTGCCATGTTCCAGAAGGAAAAAACTGAGGAGTGGGGCAGGGCATTGGTAAGTAAACCGCACCTTCCCCATCATCCGTCCAATCCCATCCCACATGCGGACTCGATGCCTTTTTTTTTTTTTTAATGAGAAGAAAAAAGCAGTGGTTGGGGTTGGTTGGTCGTCGACTCGTTCGTCGGCATGGCGGCATGGCGACATGGCAGGGTGGTACTGAAGAAGTCCATCTTTTTTTCTTCTCGCCGTCTCATCGTCTCATCCCTGGTTCTTTTTTTTGTTCCCTCTTCGATCTTCCTTTTTTTCCCTTTTTCTCCTCACATGATCCAACCTGCACCAAACATCCCAGTTCCTTGGCAGACACCATTACGACCCATCTCCAACGGCTCCCCGGGGGGCGAATGCGGACCTAGCCGAACCGAACCGCCCGGGGGGGGGGGGGGTTGTTCTGGAGCTGGAGTTGGCAAGGCAGGTTGAGTTCCGTTGTTGTTGTTGTTGTTGACGTCCTATATGTACAATAGAGAGGAGTACTTTAGTCAACAGCAAAAAAGAAGAAAAAACTGGCGGGCACCAAAAATACCGAAATAAACTAATTGTGGTGTTGGCAGCTTCTTGGTCTCGGTTTGCGGGTGACCAAGAATGCCTACCTAGAGTAGGTAGATATGTATCGCTTACGGATAGAACACAGCTCTTCCTAGAGATGGGATCGAAGTTCGGATAGCTATCGTGATTCTTTGCGGCCGTTTGTTTCATCCATCACCGTCACCATCCCAGGTGCTTACGCGTTATCCAAGTAGGATGTTGCGTTATACATGTCAGTACTTCATACATACTTGTGGATTCTGCAAGTTACTACAGAGTACTCCCATGGAAGGTATGAATGCTTTGGCCTGCCCCTCGAACCCCGCAACATTTCCGGAGCTAGGTAAGGTAAGGTGGTGAAGATGCCAGTCTGATGTCCCCTCCAACTGCCCACTCTGCCTTAATATGGGCGGTCTATGTTTTTTTGCAACTTTTGGTGGAACGAGAACTTGGTTCGTTCCCTTCAATTTTCCTGTCACTCTGCCAAGGCGCGGATGGGGACCTGACCTGGGCTATACTAGCACTTCGCAGTGGGTGGTGGTGGTGAGGGATGGAGCACGTACCCTCGACTTGTTGAGACACATTGAGGAACCTGATTCGCTAAAAGTTGTGCCACAGGGCGGCATGTTGTAAACGCCTACCCGTGGCGCCCAGGACATTTGTCCCCCCTCCCCCTTGTCATTATGAATTGTAGATTACCACCCTCCCATTCATCGAACTGATAAAAACCAAAGTCTCGCAGTTTTCGGTGTCAATCTTACCTCCCAGTGAATAAATAAAAAAAACACGGGAAAGATATGAAACCAGAAAATCGTGTCCTGCTAATAAATCCCTGCCGCTAAATTTTCGCGCTGTCGCACATTCCACACAAATTGGTGGACAGTCTGTTCTTTTTAGTTGCGTTGCCACGGTCGTACGTTGCCTTATCCATTAATACCACTTGCTTTCTTTCTTGCATGTGTGTGTTTCCCGTCTCCTGCCAAATTCATTCCATTGTTCCATTTCAGTGGTAAAAGCCCGCGTAGTTGAGGACGCCCGTGGGTGCGAGAATGCCCGGGGGGGTGTCGTTGGTCGTCATCGCCGCCGTTGTGACTAGCGGCTGCTGCTGGGTTCCCTTTAGTCGTAAGGTCCAGTCGTTTCCAGATTCTCCGTGTCCGACAATCTCGAACGAGTCGTACTGCAGACTCCCGTTATGGGCTCGGGGCACGAGGATGTCTGGGGAGCGTCTCCAGGACGGATGGCCTGGGTTCTCGACGCCGCCTCTGATCTGCTCCCCTGGCTTGGTGATTTCTTCACCCTCGCGGCCCTCAGCCTACGCCAGCTTCGTTAGCACGCATGGGAACAATATATATATATATATATAGCAGAACGCACGCGACCGAGTTGGAACTCACGAGGCATGAAGCGCAAGCTGCATAGTTGACCCACACCCAATTCTGGCAGTTGTAGGGTAGGAAGTATTTGCACCGATACTTGTAAAAGCCGCCGCTGCCACTCATTGTGAAAGTAGTCTTGTCCAGATATGACTTGATAAAGGGTCGTGAAGAAGAAGAGGCTAGGCTCGAGGCAAGGTAGATAACGAGGATATATGATGGTTGACTGCCCGCTGGCTGTCAAGCGGTGGTGGCCGAGGAGGGCTGGGAAGCCTCGCAAGATATCCTGTTTAGAGGCGTCTTGGTGGACACTTTGTCTATCTTCTTGGCCCTATACAAAGGGGTGGGAGTGAAGAAAGACGAATCAACGAAATGGAGAGGCGACTGGACGTTCTATTATATACTCTGCAAACAGTCAAGGGGGTAACAATTACGGCCGTCAGTCCCCATCCCATCAACCCATGTATCACATATGTGCAATGGGAACCAAACACGCTCGTCGGAGACCTGCCGGCGGCTGTCAAAGCCCCGAGCGAAGAGGATGAGTAGGTACATGCTGTATGTACGAGGCAGGTCGGGGGATGCCAGGGCTGCCAGGATCTAATGTGGCATACGCGGGAAGTATGCTTCCATTCTCGGTTCCATTTCATGGGTACCTTGATATGTTTGGAGTGCATTCGGTGTTGTTTGGCGGGGCTCCCTTGGCCTCCCGGGGTTGGACTGCGGGACTGGGGGTTGGCTGGCTCGCTGGCCCGCATCCATCTGTCAGGACTTGAGACGGGAACTCTGTAGAGTGTACTAGAATACATGTCCACCGTGAGAGAGTACATGTACTGTATAGTGCACAGCGGGAGGCAGATACAATACAGTCGAGAAACAATCCTCGACTGGAGCCAAGTTGGCCATCGATTCCGCTCAAGACAGTCATGGCCGTTTCTTGTGATTGCGAGAGGTCCAAGTCGGATTGGCCCAAACACACGCGAACAAGTCAGACCAGTCCGGCCACAAGTTGTCCATGTCGCCAGATCCATGTCTTTTTTCGGCCACAGGGCAAGTCATGAAAGCATGATGACCAGAGTATGATGCATTGCAAGTGGGCAAAAGGCAAAGGCGCGATTGGGGACAGGATTTGGCGAGACCAAAAGCGGCCCCGGCGCGCGAGACACAGGTCCCGAAATGTGAGATCTGACAGAAATTGCGCAGCATCGTTCGATGAACCTGCCGTCCGACGTCTCTCTGCTTGTCTGTCCGCAAGCAATAAAAAAAAGGCAGCACCCCAAAACCAAAACCAAACAAAATCAACACCACCCCTTGAAAATGGCGGGCAAATGGGGTTCCCAGGACGCTGTGGTACTGCTGCAACCCCCACCCGCAGCTTGCAGCTCTGTCGATATCCGCCTTGCCGCCATCCATGACCTCCCCCCCCCCATCATATTGTCAGACAGACCTTTGAGCCGTGCGTGCACGGGACGGCGGTGGAGTCGCGGTGCATCAGACCTCTCAGCGGGAGAACCGGGCGGGAGCCGTGGTCGTACAAGACGCTCACAGTGGATGCTCACATCAGTCAGCAGTGCCAGACAGGTTGAGGCTGAAAGCAGGAATGCCGAGGTATTGGATTGAACAAGAAAGTTGGGGGGGGGGGGGGGGGGGGGGTTAGACATAGAGTGTCGCTGCCTCGTCGTTTGAGAGACATGTGCCTAGGTAGAGGTAGGTAGGCTTGGTAGGTAGGTGCTGTGCCCAGTCAAGTGCTTCGTGCTTTCCTTGCCTTCGTACGGATACTGTATGTACATGTACATGTACGGATACAGATACCTACCTCCTTCCCCCAAGCTCCCGCAGAGGTGGACCCCAAGCTGCGGGCGACGATGGCGCCTGCGGGCATGGCCAACCTAGCCACAGTGCAAGACCGCACCGTCCCGCACAGTCTCCCCATTCTGTTCGGGTGTTCCAGCCCTGTGGAGCACGGCGGAGCCTACACGTTTCTCTCCCTTGCCTCGGTAGTATATTTCCTCGTAGCTGAGGATCTAACAAGGTACTACTAGGAAGGCAGGTACACCATGAATCAGCAGCTCCACCTTGAACTTCATCAAACGTGGAACCAGTAATGGAACCTCGAGACTCCGAATCAACCACAACGCCAGGATTGGGGAAGGGGACGGGCCCAGCGTGATAACCGGGGAGTGTTCTTGCCCTCTTTGCTAGGTATATGTCAAGGCGAAAACTCTCCGCTGCCTCAGTCGAACGAGGGTCTGCCATTCGCAGCGTCTTGATGCAGCAGAGGACGGTCACATTGTGGAACCATGGATGCCTATGCTCTCTTGGGAACCCGCTCAATTAGGAGAGGATTTGGGGGGGGGGGTTCCCAAACTTCAGCTACATTAGGTAGGCTATACCTCTTGTCACGTCATTCTGTTCCTCTGGCCCCCGCAGACAAAATCTCCATACACTTTCTTTGGTTTCTCTGATTTGTTATAGGTTCCACGTTACCGTTCTACCACACGCCGAAACCACTTCGTCTAGTATGCCATTAGCCCGAACTCTTGTTCCCGGTCATGATTTCTGTAGATCTTGTCCCTCGGCTTGAGGCGGAGGCGCAACCCTTGACTCGTCTTGGAAGAAGAAAGGCACCACCATCAAGTCAGTCGATATCACTGGAGTGGCTTGGTCTAGAACAACAGCCTCGGGGGAAGAGCCCTCTCGCTGCTGCGAACTGACGCGCCCTCGGCTTAGTTGCGTGGACGACTTTGCTGGACATACGGCGGGACCGCCACATTGGATGATTAAAAATGCCATCGTCGAATCACTTCTCTACGGGGAGCGCCGGTGGAGCGGGAGGACATTTAGTTTTATATCTTCCTAGTACATGTACATTCGATGGCCATTAAGAATGCAACCCACATGTCTGTTTTGTCACACAGCGCCTCTGCCTTCCCTAGGAGTCATCTTCTCATAGTATATACACTACCGCCTACATTTCATGGCATGATCCTGTTGTCTATCACTGAGCCCAGAAATCACCGTACAGCTTGTGTCCAGGTAAATATGTAATCTTCTCATCGAGGACTTGGAGACAATTTATCTCATTAATCCTATGTTTGTGCCTTGTTTAATGACAGCTCATCATCCATGCCAAGTCGTCGGTTTACATAGGTACTCTCAGTACACAAGAAGACGTCTTCTGCCGTTTGAATAGTTAGGATGTAGACCCATGTCTCATTGGCTCTAGAGTTAAAAAAGCCATTCCTCCACTTTTCACCAGGTCGTTCAATTTTAGAGGCGTGGTAACACAAACGGGCGGCTTAAAAGTAGGTTCGCTTGTACTGTATGAACACAACACTTCGATTCTGAGACACCGTCTCCGGTTGTACTACTATCAGAGAAGAGAATTATTACAGGGACAGGGGTTTAAGGCAAGCGGTGACTCTCTCAACAGGCACAATAGTTTGCAAACCAATGTTGCCCCAAGGTGGCCAGTTCCTTACACCTCATTTATCAATTATCATGCCCTCCGGCACGGCACTTGCTTTGCTGCGCTGCTGCTCGGTGACGAGTATCTGGTTCGGCCATGATATGACTGGGAGACCTGTCGTATCCGATATCCCTGCTGGCCACACTCTCAACTCTTTCCTCGTGGAACTTTTCAGCTTTTGCAGCCGTCCTACCATTGTTTTGATATTTGGATCACGCATTCGTAGTATAGTGGTGGACGGCGCGGCCAAAGTGTGTCACACAGGAATACGGTAGCACCAATTGCCTCTTTGGTAGGGCCGCATCTTGTGGCTGGCTCCATCTGCCCATCCCGACGGTCTAAGAAGCAAAACGATTGATGAAAAAGATGTCATCACTGTTCCGTCACGGTCAGCAACACGCCATGGCGGCCTGTGACGGCAATAACAACAACAACAACAACAATAACACACGGTTGGGAAACATGCGTATAGGTATTCCATGGATGCTTTGCAGCTAACATGCTGGCTCAGGTACTGTACATACGTACATTGCCTCCCTACCCTACCTGACACAAACTGCGGCCCTTCCCGACGGATAGCGGCATCGGAGTAAGTTGCCTATCAGGCGAGCCAGGTCCTGGCATCATTTATTGGAGTACGTTTATACGCGCACAGTTGTTAGTATATCACGAAACGAAGGTCGATACCAAAAACAATCAACTGCAGAATAGCCGGAAGGGAAGAACAAAAGAGAGGGGAAAGAGGGAAAATAAACAAAAAGATAAGAAAAAAGGTTGAAAAAAAAAGAACGAAATGAAGAAGAAAAGGAGGGGGAAAAAAAGAAAACGCTATCAACTTTCTTCTGGTTCTCTCCGTCTCCTAATGTTGAGAGGGGGGAAAACCATGCGAGAACATGCCAGCATGGGTAACGCAAAAGGAACATGCAATGTGCAAACTACCATCGAACCGCCCGCCGTAACAACAAGTAGACAACGACTCGGACGAACAAATAGAGAAGAAGAAAAAAGAGAGTGAAAAAAAAGATAGAGAAAAAAAAGAGAAAAAATAAAAATAAATCAAGATTAGGTACAAGGTGCTGCTGACTTCGCATAACGGGAAACAATCCCAGGCTTTGTATGGTTGGCCCAAGGTAGGCAAGCAGATGCAAGACGATAAAGGTCTGCTGGGCGGCGGCCTTGTCGGGACGGAGGGCGGCTTCGCTTGAGAACCAACATGCCGGACCGACTACACCGACCTGCCTGGATGGGGGAGGATGGCCCCCCTCCCTTTCGGCGTTTTCATGTTTCATAGCGGCAAGCGGTCAATCCTTGCCGTGTTCTGCGAGCACTTCCCCATCTCGTTAGCCTCACCGAAGGAGACACAAAAAAACATAGAGATGATTCAAGATGTTTAGGGTTCGTAATTTTAGTTCATAAAGGACACCGGGACGAGACATGCTTTTTGCGTTTCTTGTCGTCGAAGGCCGTGGTCTGAAATGGACTGCTATTGTGTTAGGTGGTGACACCAACTGCCCTCCCAGAGTCTTCATTTCCACCGCTCAACCAATTCCCTACCCGTTATGGCAAGTACGGTCGTTGATTGTTCAAATCTAGATTTGTTCGTTCACGACTGGGCGCGAACGAATAATACTGCTCTTACCCTGCTCGCACTCTCATTGTAGAGTAGGCCACCAGGTGCCAAAGAGTCCGATGTGTTCATGCGCAACGTTTTCTATTGGGTATTGTATCTATCTCCTCTTAGCGGTCACCCTTCATTGCCTGTCTCCGGCGGATCTTCTCAGTGATGCGCGTGAGCGCCGACTTGATCTCGCCCTTCTCAAACGTGTCCACATCGTAGTAAACAGGGGCAATTTCCTGCTCATGCGGTTAGTATTTTGCTGCGGTGAGATGAGAGGGGGAGAGGGGGAAAAAGAGACAAAGACATACCAGCAGCCACTCGGGGCGAATGTTGGTCACCGTCCTGACATATTGCTTGGTCGTCAGGACGAACTCGTTGTATACAACCCAGTCATACGGACTCGACACGACAGTGCTCGGGTGGATCATAACCAGCTGGTCGTCCTTGACCGTCTTGTACACCTTGCTGTTGCTGCTCTCGCGCATGGCGACCTGCATGAAGAAGCCTGCCAGCAGCGCCCGGCGGATGTTGGTATAGTAGTCCTTATCCTGGAACGGCGTGCTGATGAACTCGATGTCGTGCGTCTCCATGATGCGCTTCAGCTGCGTGCGGACGTTGTCGGCGCTGGCAAGGTGGCGGGCCGACAGGAAGTGCTCGTGGCACCACTGCTTGACGTCGGACCCGCTCTGCTCGGCACCCTTGAATGCGTGGTACGCGTTGAGCAGCGTCAGGTGGTCGCCGTCTGGGTGCGCAAACTGTTGCTTCATCTCGTCGGCGCGCTTGCGGGCATTGTTGGGCCGCACCCAAATCTGCGGCACGGACAGGAGAGAGGTGATGGACAACATTTCGTTGGAGCAGTAGAACTCGGGCGACGAGATCAGCATGACGGCCAGCGCCGGGTCCAGGGGAAACTCGGACGCCAGGCTGCCCAGCTTGGTCAGCTCGCCGTCATCGTCTAGGCAGGCCAGGTAGTTGAGCTCCTCCAGCGCGCGCATCATGGTCTCGGGAGCGGGCGGGTCCATCAGGTCGAAATGCACCAGGTCCTCAACGCCAAGCTTCTTCAGTTCCAGGACCGTGTTGGCCAGGTTGGAGCGCAGAATTTCAGGGTACGTCTGCTCGATGAGCTCCTTCTTGAATGCCTTTTCTGTGTAGAGCCGGAAGCATTTACCGGGCCGCGTACGACCGGCACGACCAGCTCGTTGTTGGGCCGAGGCCTTGGAGATGGGGGAAACGAGCAGCGACTCGACGCGCGAGCGCGGGTTGTAGATCTTTTGCTTGCTGAAGCCCGGATCGACTACGTAGACAATGCCATCGATGGTCAAACTGGTTTCGGCGATGTTGGTGGCGATAATGCATTTCCGCCCGGGGCGGCCGCCCTTGCGGAACGGCTCAGGAGCCTTGTCGAAAATCCGCTGCTGTTGAGCGGGTGGCAGCGTGCCGTAAAGGGGGTAGACTTTCAAGGGTCCGGCGTCCGATTCCCGGATCATATCGTCCACTTCGAGATTGATGCGGCGGCAGGCGTCCTCGATTTCCTCTTCTCCGGTAAGGAAGAGTAAGATGTCGCCCTCGGGCTCACTCGCGTGGATTTGCAAGACTGTCCGTACCGAGGCCTCGACATAGTCGCGCTCGGGCTCGGGCGTGTAGAAGATCTCAACGGGGAAGGTTCGGCCAGGGACTGCGAGCAGGGGCGCATTGAAAAAATATGTCTGGAACTTTTGGGCGTCGAGGGTGGCGGACATGACAATAATCTTCAGGTCCTTCCTCCGCTCGGCGATCTGCTTGAGCAGGGCCATGAGGATATCCGTCGCGAGCGTACGTTCGTGCGCCTCGTCGATAATGATGCAGCTGTAGCGGGACATGTCGTGGTCATGCATCGCCTCGCGCAGCAGCTGACCGTCGGTCATGTACTTGAGCATCGTCTTGGGGCCTGTCCTGTTCTCGAACCGAATGCTGTAACCGACCTCCTCGCCCAGCTCAACGTCGAGCTCGTTGGCGACACGCTGGGCCACCGACATGGCCGCCACTCTCCGCGGCTGCGTGCAAGCAATGAGCTTCCCGGTCTGGTGCGGCAGCTCGTCGTAGAGCACGTATTGCGGGATCTGGGTGGTTTTTCCGGAACCCGTCTCACCGACAAAGACGAGAATCTGCGACTTGTGGTACATGTGGAGGAACTCCTGTCTCTGCTTGTGCACGGGCAGGTCGCGCCGAGTCTTGAGAATGCCAAAGTAGCGTTGCGAGTGCGGTTGGCTGGTCCACGGGTTGAGATCGAGGTCCTCGGCCTTGGCCGCCTGCAGAGCCGTCGTCTTGTGTCTCTCGAGGCTGCCAAGGGGCGACGACTCAAAACCATTCTGGCTGTCGTCTTCATAGTGGTGGGCGAGGTACTTGTTGTACTTGCCCTCCGTCCCGACGTTGTTGCCGCCACCGTTGGCCATCTTGAGACGCTTGGATTCTTGGATGCCGTCGTCGTCTATGCTCGATCGCTTGGCGCTTTTTGTATCAGCCATCGTCAGAGGACTTGGTTTGTGCGCGAAGAGGACGAGCGCTGCAGCCAAACGATGGAGGTGTTTGTGTTGGAAGGGGGATCGGTGTCGCGCCTGCCTGAGTCGGCCGCGGTTCGCGATGCTACTAATACAACTTTTTTTTTCATCTTAGGGTCTGGGGTCACAGCCGCTGCCGCTTGGACTTTGAAGGGTGGATTCAAGGCGGGGTGGCAGGAGGACCAATCAGAGATTGGAGCGATAAAAACGATAAGATCTCAAGGTGGGCTTGGTTGGCTGGCTTGACCGTTAACTTCGTCTCTCTTTTGTCGCCCAGTTCAACTTGGCCCAGGCTTTTAAGAGATGAAAACCAAAACCGGAAAAAGGGAGCTCTGATAACCAACCAAAGACACTACGGTACCTCTCGATGGCATAATTTACTAGTGGGGTGCATGGATTATACACTTGCTTTCTTTCGTCTGTCATTCCAAGGTGACGAAATCTCTTCGATCAAGCTCCAGAGTGCCCCTGCGTGTCAGCGTGATTCACACACAGCCGCCAATTGAACTCCAAACTCGGGCCTCCCCAGCCCAGTTCGGACGGTAAGCCCCTCTATCTGCTTAGCAGGCTGTTAACTGCATGGCGCATGGCACAGTTGCATCTTTCTTTCTCTCCTTCTCATAATTAACCCACGAAACCTTCCTAACGGAGCAGCGGTTCTCCACAGCTGGACCCTAAATTTTTTTTTTCTAAAACCGGGCATCAAGTCTTCCCCAGCAAATCAGCTTGTGTGGGAAGAATTTATTTGCCTGTCATCCTAGTCCTAGCATTGGGGTTCTCGGCTTGCGGAGCTGGTGTATCTGGTAGCACACCGTCCTTTGCATATCTCTATCCACCATGGCTTCAGTCTGTCTTTGACTGACATCTCTTTTCTCACTCGTCCCCTTCGTCTCAGAAGTGCACACTGTCAAACTGGTGGCTCTAGACTGCCCTGCCTACCACCGTACGGAGCACAGTACCTAGATACTTAACACCACCCCATTTACCTAGGGTGCCCCTCTCCACTATGCCCTTCGACGGAAACCTCGACCCAGAGTCGGACGGCTTCGAGAGCCGTCCGTCCTTCTGCATTGGCCAGCACGACTCCAGCCGCTCGGTGACGCTCACGGATCGCCAGCACGGCCACGTTCTGGACTGTGGTGTAAGTCCAAGTCCCGGTACCCACCTTTGGCCAAGCCCCTGCTCAACAAGGCTGACAGCATATATGTCTAGTTCAACTTTGTCACAACCCCCATCACAAACCAGCGCTTTTCCCAGCGCGTTGTTGACCTGTACAAAGGCCATCTCAGTGAGCGAGAGGAGTGGGGCCAGAAACGCGGGCTCACCCCCAGCCAGAGGGCGAACCCGTCTTTGCCAGGCCCTGTTGTCCCCACCCTGACAGACGAGGACACGACCTACTTTCCCAGCAACTACGTTGGCACCCTCGTCGCGTACGCGAGCCCATGGATCGATCTGTGCTCCTCAGACCCCCATGTCTCGAGCATCTCGCGCCAGGTGTTGAATCTGGAAGTAGCGTACGCCAACTTCTGCGGCGCGAGGAGCATCATCGTCCCCGGTCCTAGGCACGACGAGAGCCGCGGTGTAGCTCAGTATGCTCGTGCAATCCAAGAAGCCCTGCAAGTCGCAGGCCGGGCCAATCTTATCATCCACATGCCCATGTATCGAGAACCTGGTCTGGATGAAAAGGCGGAAACCCTCTCGTCGCTCTTTACCGAAACGGACGCGGCAGAGGCAAATGAACCAAAAGAGATTGACCTCTTCAGCGCGTGGGATTCTTGGCATACCGTGAGATCTGTCTGCACATATGCAAGCCGGTTATTTGTTGGTACGTTGTACAAATCCCAATCTTCTTTCACCGTCGAGAAAGATCATCTACGTGGTGTCGTTTAAATCTACTACAAAGCAAGAACCTGCCGCGGAGGATTCTTGGACTGGACCGAGACTAGTGGGTTGTAAAAGGAGAAGACATGGCGGCGTGACAACAAGGGCTGGGTCGGTCGAACCTCACCTCCTGCCCCTTTCTTCGCTCTTGTCGGAGACTATGGATCTGATCAGGATACTGAACATCAAACAGCTCTGCGCATACCGAAGCGGTTGCCCGAAAAGGATCTCCAGGAGCGGTGGTTTGCAGAGCCGCTCCACTACTTGTCTATCGGGAAGACCGCCTTCCAGGAGAACCGGTCCGGACACCCAACCCTCAGCAAACACCACCAGGAAATGATTAATCATTACATGCGGCTCAAGAACGCACCATGGCTGATCTTGTGCGACGTGGGTCCTACCGCCGAGTCGTTTTCAGACAAAGCAGCGGCGGATTTCCCGTCTCTGACCGAGGCGAACCAGGCGCTTAAGGAGAACCGCGGTTCACGCTTGCCACCCCTGAACACTTATGTCGGGTACCTCAGACATCTCGAGCGACAGCAGCCGACGTTCTCCATCTTGGAGACGCCTACACTTACCAGTTTCCAGGATTGGCTGCAGTCACCTTTGCAACCGCTCTCGGACAATCTCGAATCGGCAACCTATGAGATGTTCGAGGGTGATCCTGTGAAGTATGACCAGTACGAGCTGGCCATTCAGGAAGCCATGGCGGAGTGGCAAGTGCTCAAGAAGCCAACATCATCGTCGACGCCGGGAAACCCGTCAAACCCAGAACTTGTTGTGGCAGTCGCTGGCGCTGGTCGCGGACCTCTCGTCACGCGTGTACTACGTGCTGCCAAGCACACCAAGACGCCGATCCAGCTGTGGGCGCTGGAGAAGAACCAGAACGCCTATGTCTACCTTCTTCGGCAAAACCAGCGGGTGTGGGACAATCAAGTGACCGTCGTCAAGACAGATATGCGTGGATGGGAGGGCCCGCGGCTCAAGGGGCAAGAGGATGTCATCGCCAAGGTGGACATCCTGGTCACGGAGCTGCTGGGATCATTTGGCGACAACGAGCTGTCACCCGAATGCCTCGACGGTATCCAGCGACACATTTCCCGTCCCCATGGCATCTCCATTCCGCAGTCTTACACGGCACATCTAAGCCCCATCTCGACGCCGCGCATCTTTGCCGACATCAACTCGAGGTCCGGTGTCGATCCGAACGCCTTCGAGACCCCCTGGGTCGTACGTCTCTTCGCCATGGATTTTGTTTCACAGAAAGTCCCCGGCCATGGCCGGTTCCAGCAGGCTTGGGAGTTTGTTCACCCGGTCGAGATCTCTCGCGCAGATGACTTCGCGGCAGAGCACGGCACAGGCGTCAAGTTCGCCACCGCTGGGGGAGGCAACATGTCGGGGTCGAGCGGCACCAACGACCACAACGCACGTCATTGTCATTTGACGTTTGTGTGCCGTACGCGTGGCGTGATTCACGGATTGGCAGGTTTCTTTGAGTCAGTTCTGTACGCCCCGCAGACAGCTGGCAAGAAGCCCGTCGAGATTAGCATATTGCCGGACCAGATTGACCGCAAGAGCAAGGACATGATCTCATGGTTTCCCATCTTCTTTCCGCTCAAGGTAAGAAACGTTTCTTATCCCTGTTTCTTATCCCTGTTTCTTTCTATCTATTTCCATCAACGCTTGGCATCATTGGCTAATATGATTCTTCTTTATCTGAAGACTCCGCTCTACTTCCCCCAGGACACTGAATTGGAAGTCAGCATGTGGCGGCAAACAGACGATACGAAGGTCTGGTACGAGTGGATTGTTGAGGTGTTTGCCTGGGCTGGGCCAAAGACTCGCATCAAGGTTGGCGCATCCGAGCTGCACAGCAGTCGCAAGATTGCTTGCTTGATGTAAAGGGGAAAAAGCGTCCTTGTCCGGCAGGGTATAGGGCAGGGAAAGTGAGTATAGTAGTATACTCTGCCGTGGCAGGTATGCAATTCACGCTCTCGGATCGGAACGGCGAGCCTTGAAAAAAGAAGAAAAAAAACCTGGATTTCCCATAGAACCATGACCATAACGCCGTTTCTCTGTATGTGTCTCTCTCTTTTGGGAAGATAATATCTCATATATCCTCGTGTTGGTTCTTTTGTGCTGCACAAAGCAGGCCGGCGTGCATTCTCCTCTCGTGGTAGAGCTAGCTAGCCTCGTGCTTGCCGCCTCCTCTCCTCGTCAATTCACCCCTTTAACCGTCCATCTTGCTGTCTCCTCCGTTCTCAGCCTTGTCATCTGCAGATGTAATCCATAGCACGTTGTTGCATCTATTAAGTAAGGGGGAAGAAACGTGCGTTAGCAAACCAGCACAAACCGAAACCAACAAGAAGAAAGGAGGGTGTGTGGGCAAAGTTACCGTATCAACACCTGACCCAGCGCGCCGGTGAACTTTTGGCCGATGTACTCCTCCGTGTTGCTCATCTGAACATTCATGTAGCTGTCGATGCTCTGTATATTTTTGGTCCCGTCAGTTCCATATAGATATACATACACACACACACAGTGTTCTCTCTCTCTCTCTCTTTGCTGCATATGGAGGGGCATATTACCCATCTCGTCCCGTCGTGTGTGCGTAGCTACGGTGGTGGCTAGCGCAAGATGGTGACAGCAAGCAACAGCCCAACCAACTGGCAGCAATCCGAGACACACACAAGGCCGAGAAGTGAGATAGAGAGAGATAGAGAGGGGAAGAATGTGGGAAAGGAAAAAAAGAGAAGGAAAAAACATACAACCAATCTGCCCTTGTACTCGGTCTCCCCCCATTTGAGGCGCACAATCACGTCCTTGTTGACGAGGTCCTGCAGGAACGGACGCGGGTTGATGGGGACGAATGAACTCATGATGGTTGCTTGCTCTGCTCTGCGTGCGGTATGTTCAGGTTCGAGTTTAGGTAGAGTGTGGTACGGTCTGTCGCAGGTTTCTTCTTTTTTCTTTTTTTCTTTTCCCTGCGGGGAGGCACGTCGGTTTGGTCGTCGTCGTCGCGGTCGCGTGGTGAAGAGCAACCCACCCCCAGATGTTTTCTGAATTGCGGCCCCCCTTAGGTAAAAGTCTTGGCAAGGCTGAAGGTTTTACGATTTCCCTTGTGGATTGGGGGAGGGTGTATGCACGGATTTATAGGGTGTGCTTAGTAAAGTGGATTGACATAATCCGTAGCTGCCTTTCAGAAAAATAGATTGATTGATTAAGGAGGTGTGTGTTAGTGTGGCGTGGTGTGGCCCTAAAGTTTGGTGGGCTGGCTGTATTGGCAGGTGCCCGCCATAGAAGAAGGCTTCCTGCAGGTGGCTGCCACCTAGCAGGCCACTCACTGTCAGTCAGCGCCATACCCCGCTCGCTCATTTGCGACAGTTTGACAAACCTGGCAAGGTGACCGTGTGAGGGAGGTGGAAGCTGAGATGAACGGGTGAAGAGTCCAACTATTCCAAAGGAAAAAATGCTCTATATGTACATATCATCGAAGAGCACACGAAACGAGAGAATTCCATTCGTTGTAATGTCATATAGGTACCACCGACCTATCTATGAATAAAAACGGTAAGCCATGCTTGTTTCCACCATCATCACAAAAAGAAAAACCAATTCTATCGGCGCATGCATGACACGAATTGAGAAAATATAAATAAATAAAAAGTACAATGGCCAGTCATATCTGTACACCCCTCGCCCCGCCAAATTTTGGTTGATCATTAAATGTGGTGTTCAGACCGACTTTGCTGTTGACCTGCAGAAGATGGAAATATGTGCAAGTATCCAAGTTTCGAATGTCAGTATTCCCCAAGCCATACGACCGAAAATGTATGGGGAGTGAATGCTCGTGTCGCCGAAAGAACTCCCGAATAAGACCCATCCACCTCCTCTGCGCCAAACCAAAGCCCTGGGAATATACATGCCGCTGCCGCCCGCCACCGCTTACGATGGGTATTCACACCTTTATATCCAGGGCATGGGCATGACCCCGCCTCTTGCTTGACGTTCAGTCCATCCGGTGCTCTGCGAGTCGGGGGACGCTGCCCTGTCCTTCAATGAGGCTTCTGATGGAGGTGAAGCTTCCAGTTCGGCGGGATTCCCCGAAAACATGCTCCCTCGAGGGAACCCTTGTCTCGACATGTGTCGGTTGTGCCGTGGTGAGATTTCCTCCGAAAGCTCGTACGGTGGTGGAATGGCTCGGTAAGAAGGCGCCGGCCCCTTGGGTGGCACGGGTGGTGGAAGAGCTATAGCCAGCGCTGTCGACGCCTCGGCGCGCCGTTTCCTCCGCAGCCGCAGATAGAGGAAAGTGCCAATTGTGATGGCAGCCAGAAGTGCGGCTATGGCGGAGCCGACACCGATGCCAATTGCCGCAGCTGTGCTAACACCACTTGAGCTGGATGGGGTCTGCGTGCTGCCCGGGGGATCGAGCACGGGGGGGAGAGTGAACGTTGTTGACAATGACGTTTGGGTTGCTGTTGGCGTTGTCTGTTTTGATACACAATCAGAACCGTCCAGGTGACCATTAATGCACCGCATTTCACTCACAGAATTTGACCTCGTTTGTGACGGTATTGGGTCTGTTGATTTGAATCGAACCTGGATGCCATACGCGGCAATGCCGCCTGTAGAGACGGCTATCGTTTGGGAAGTGCGAGTTGTCCCGTCTGAGATGATATTCACGCCGGGTATCACGGCAACGGCTCCGCCTCCGAGGGTGGTGGTGCATCCTAATGGCGGTGCCTGCCCAGACACTGAACTTGCACTTGAAGGACATGTGTAGCTAATACCGCCAAAACTGTGACAATTAAACGTTTAGCTTGCTGGCAATACCCCCAAAACCTCCCAGGGACTCCCACGTACGCCGGACAGCACACGAGCGCTGTCTCCGTCTCCGCTTTCACTGTTGTCGCGCTCGTACATGCCGCTGTGTACCCATTGGGACAATAGCCGGGCGAGAAGTAGTTCGTCGGCGACGCGTCGTAGCCACTGGGAAAGCAGCTCGGGTTTTCCGGGAACAGCGGGCCTTGGACCAGTATATAGCGGTCCTTGTCGGTGAAAGTCTGGAAGATCTGGGGGGCAACGGCCGTGCAGCTTGGTGGAGAAACAAACGTTGTTGTCAAGGGACCGATGACCGTCATGGTTGTGCCACCCTGCGATTGGGCTGGGTTGCCAAACCATCAAGATCGCACAAGAAGCGAGCGCTGTGGGAATGGCACGAGAGAGATAAAAGAGAAAGACTTTGAACAGGTCGAACGGGCCAATTCACGGGGGGTGGGAAGCAGACGCCAGGCCCCAATAGTATTACCAACTGTATGGGTGCAGACTCGGCTGGACCGCACCACCCAGGCCTGCTCAGCAGACGAAGGGAACTGGGGGCCGGAGGCGCTCGGCGGCGCGGCGAGGGCGGCGGCGTGTCGAAACTTCTGGCTCCAGTCCTCTACTCTACCTAGCACCTACTCTTCCTCACTCAGGGTCCCCCCCCAGGGCAGCAACACGCGCTGCCAGACTGGAAGAGGCCCTGCTGATTATTATGTCATGTCGGCAGCCTCATTGGGAATGGTGTTGGTTGACGGGACAAATATTTGACTGTAAGACTGACCCCTGGACAACGAGGCGGCAAAAATCCTCAATAATGAGCCCCAAGTTTGCGGATCTCACGCGGGCCTTTCTTTCCCATCGGTCAAGATGAAATGAATGTGCAGTTTTGACGACGCAGAGCGTGATGGATGGGATGGGCTGACCCCGGATGGACCGTTGGCCCCGTACCTGCTTCTCGATGCCTTTTTTTACACCCAAGCTGAGCAGCAGGCTGCAGCGGAGAAGCAGAAGATGGAATCAGCTTGCGGCAGCTTGTGGGGTGACAAAGGAGCACCACGCCTTCGCCGCCGACTTGCCTGCGGAGCTGAAGGAAGTTGAGAAAACAGAGTGATTCCTGTTGGACCAGGGTAGCATCTGTTCCAACACGTCCCCGCCGGCGTTTTTTTGGCCCCGGCTCGGAAGGTTACTGAGATCTCGAGGAAACCGTTGGACCGATGGTGATGGTCCTCCTCCGCGCTACCCGACCACAAGCGACCAGCAAGGGGAGGAGGTGGGGGGGGGCCTGTCTGTTGTCCGTCAGCTCAATCTTCTTTTCGTCTTCCTTTTTACGGATATGTGCACGTCTACAAAAGACAATGTGACGCATTCGGACGGCACTACCACCAACACCACCCCGCCTCCCAGCAACCCAATCTATCATCAATCATCAATCCTCCATCCGAACAACACGCATCCTAATGTACTTGACTATCCTGCTGCTGTCGCCGTCGCTCTCGGTGTACAACGTCTTGGAGATGGCCTCCCCTTCCAGTCTTCCCTGCCATGTCTGCCGGAAAAATAGAAAATGATGGGGCGGGCAGGCGGGTGGTAGCAGTTGGCCCCAGCAAGCATTGCAGCGGTGTGCTGGCTGCTCCTGCTGAGCACTCTTATCGCAAACGTGCAGCTCTCCCAGCCATCTTCCTCGTCCGAGGAAGGTAAGAACCAGGCCAGTCTGGATTGATCAGCTGCAAAGTTGCTGCAAGTGCTGTAGGGCCTCGTTGCTGATTGGCTGGATGGCCAGCCCGCTGCTGTGCGGGGGAACGCTATTGCCCCGACGTGCACGAAACTGCGAGTGCAGCCGCAGCCTGGTTGATCTCTATCAGTCGCGCAATCGCAACTGCCCCTCACTGCAGCTGGAGTTGATGATCCCCAGTGCCCCTCATTGGCTTTGAGGGGTGACAATGGCGATCCACGGCAGCCCGAGACGTCCATTGGTGTTCCTGTGGCTGCAGTCTTTCTGGCTTTAGTGACGTGTGAAGTCACACACCATCACAGCTTCCTTCCCATTGTGGATGGCCGTGGCATCGTTCATTGGTGCGGCTTGCAGCATTTACAAGCAAGGTCGCCAGCCCAAGGCTTTGCCAGGCTTGCCAGGCAAGACAAGGAAGGCAAGGCGAGACGTGGGGAGACAGACGGAGACAGACCCAGACAAAGAAAGCTCGCCACCAATACACTATTCCGTAATGGATAACGCAAGGCGGCCCTCTCCTTCCCCGCCAGAGCTCCCAGCTCCCAGCTTCCATCCCAGCTCCCCCATCCCAGCTCCCGTCCCAGCTCCCAGCTCCCAGCGCTGCCCTGATCTTTCCTTTTGGCTTGTCGTCTCCTCACCTTGAGGCATTTCATCCCCTATGCTCAGACTCTTGCTCCTCCTGCTTCTCCTCTCCAACTACTAGTATCCCTTCATACTTCCAGGACCGCACAGCCGAGTTGTCTTGCGTTGCGAACCCAGCATCCGCCGCCCGATGGCCGCCCTCTCTGCTGTCCTGGCCCTGCTGATGGGTGTGAGCTCGGCCCAGGCCCAGGTCCAGTCGAATACGAGCGAACATGTCTGGGCATCCAGTGTTTGGGTTCTCTATGGCGAGCGTACACCTCAATATGGCGCCCCATCTCCGCAAGCCTTGACTCCCCTGGGAGCCCAGCAGATGTATTCCCAGGCCTCGTTGTTCCGTGCCCGTTATCTCGGCCAGTTCGGCGATGACAACGTCAATGCGACCTCTTTGGCGCCCATTGTCGGCCTGCAAAGGAATGCTATTGACAACAACCAGCTCAACGTCCTTTCTACCACGGACAGATTCGCAACGGCCAGCGCTATGGCCTTCATGCAGGGACTCTACCCGCCAGTCACGCAAGCTTTTAGCAACAGCACGGGTGGCATGGTGGCCGCTATACTTGCTAACGGAACCCTCGTCAACTATCCTCTCGGTGGCTACCAGTACCCAGACATACAAACCGTATCTTTACTTGATCAAGGTTCCATGTGGTAGGTATACGTTTCAGAGCTTCCATGTCCTTGCTCAGCGCGGCTGACCAGATTCCGTCAAACCTAGGCTTCAGGGCCACACTGGCTGCACCAATTATCTCAGATCACTGCTAGACTTTGACAAGGACAGCGATTTCGTAAAGACTTATGCCAACTCGGCCAGCCTCTACACCAAAATACGCTCTCAGATATTCCCTGGGTTCAGCCCGTCGGCCATCGACTTCAAGTATGCGTACGAGGTGTACGACTATGCTCAATACCATTATAGCCATGACAATAACAGCAAGATAGACGACAATGACCTGGCCAACCTACGCCTCATGGCAGCAGCCCAGCAGAGATTCAAGAATGGAAACCTCTCGTCTTGGGCAGTCAATCAAGGGGATATGATCCGCGCCGTCGCTGGGCGCACTATGGCCGCCAAAGTCATGGATTTACTTCGAGGAAACATCCATTCAGCTGGCTCGGCAAACAAGCTCAACGTAGCTTTCACCGCACTGGAGCCTTTTATTGCCTTCTTCGCCCTTTCGAAGCTGACGCGGAACGCGCCTTCAAGGCAGACTTTTATGCAGCTGCCTCACCCGGGCTCGGTAATGGTGTTTGAGCTGTTTTCGATAGGCGGGAGCGAGTCTCTGTATCCGTCCACGGACCAACTCAAAGTGCGCTTTTTCTACCGCGATGGCATCGATCATTCTAAACAGCTCGATGCCTACTCCCTCTTCGACAATGGGCCCCGAAACTTTGTTATGACCTACAGCGAATTCATGGCTTCCATGGACCAAATTGATATCAGCAACCAGACTGATTGGTGCAACTTGTGTGGCTCTTCACTGGTTTGCTCCCAGTTGACCGGCAACTCCAACTCTGGAAATAATCCCACGCTGAAGACGTCGGTCGATTCTGCTAGAATCGTCAGCCCACCAGTTGCCGGTGTGATTGGAGCAGCGGTTACGGTTGCTGTGATTGGCCTTGTTGTTTTGGCGGCTATGCTTCTTGGGGGGTTTCGTTTCCACCGCCGCGATCCGAAGAAGCGCAACAGCACGCTTGGCGGGTTCAAAGGTGCCGAGAAGATGGCCAGCGATACCGACCTCGCGTATGCAAAGGGGGGGATGCGCCATGAGCGAACCGGCAGCTGGGAGCTACGCAACGGTGGGAAGGACGGCCACGAGAATGGAGTGTCAGTCACAGAGGTCGAGCCCGTCACTGCTGGCGCAACCGTTCAAGCCAGGGATCTGACACACCCATCGAAAACTATGGATGACGATGCCATCAGCGAGATTGGGCACACGCCGGTAGACCCTCGCGAGTTTTGAAATAGGTATGCCCGTTCGGTGTTGGACCAGTGACAACAGCATTCACGATGCATGGATTTGTTTTTCAGTTTGGTTTTTTTCTGGCATTCCTTGATACCCTTTTCCCCCATACAATTATCGATACAATCATTCATACCGTGGTGTTTTTCTGCTATTGGCGTTGCTCGGGAATGGGCGTATAAGGGGTGAACCACAGTCGGTTCCGAGTAGGAGGCCCAGCTTCGGGAGCCTTAGCCTTGTCGATTCTAGGTTGCCTTATATATGCGATACGAAGACTCGGCAAGAAGCCAAAGGTGTTCCAAGCTGGGAGGGAATGATATGGCTTGTGTTCACTCGACTGTTAACCTAGAACACAGTTTGAATAAATAGTCTCTCATACTACCTTTCCTGCTGCCCAGCGTGAAAGCTCGCAATCCATTGATGTGCTTGTCCAAATTGGATGATGTAATAATTCACGAAAAATAAAAGCAACAAGGCAGGGATGGATGAGTTTAAATATTGGAACCAGAGCAGCAAGCAACGGGTGGTCGTTCGATGCATGCTACATGTGGGGTAAGGTTGGTAGCCCCTGAAACGGCGACAATTGGATATTAAGCACCCCTGGGACTGTCTCCAAAACAACCGAGATTGTCTGGCGATTGTTTCGCGCTGTCTTTCTATTCTGGCAACTTTCTCATGTGAGAAAAGACCAAAGAGAGGCATCATCAGGGCAATGATAGGCGAGTCGGGGAAACAAGGCGGAGTTCACCTCAAGCCTGAGGTGTATCGACGTCAATTTAACTAAGGAGAGGTATATGTACCCAGGTGCCAGGATATTTGTACCACGTCCAGATGGATGCATGTACAACGCAAGCAATTTGGTGGGATAAAAAAGAGATGTGACAAAATAAATTTACTTTTGCTCCATTTCAAAAAGATCACTTCTCACACGCAACCCAACGGGGGGGGGGGGGGGGGGGGGGGGGGGGGGGGGGGGGGGGGGGGGGGGGGGGGGGGGGGGGGGGGGGGGGGGGGGGGGGGGGGGGGGGGGGGGGGGGGGGGGGGGGGGGGGGGGGGGGGG